>JAPTMU010000664.1:0-31015 GCA_028583405.1 Pogonophryne albipinna
GTAGAAGTACTTAGATCTTATACTTGAGTAAAAGTAGAAGTACTCAGATCTTGTACTTGAGTAAAAGTAGAAGTACTCAGATCTTGGACTTGAGTAAAAGTAGAAGTATTCAGATCTTGCACTTGACTAAAAGTAGAAGTACTCAGATCTTGTACTTGAGTAAAAGTAGAAGTACTCAGATCTTGTACTTGAGTAAGAGTAGAAGTATTCAGATCTTGTACTTGAGTAAGAGTAGAAGTATTCAGATCTTGTACTTGAGTCAAAGTAGAAGTACTCAGATCTTGTACTTGAGTCAAAGTAGAAGTACTCAGATCTTGTACTTGAGTCAAAGTAGAAGTACTCAGATCTTGTTCTTGAGTAAGAGTAGAAGTATTCAGATCTTGTACTTGAGTAAAAGTAGAAGTACTCAGATCTTGGACTTGAGTAAAAGTAGAAGTACTCAGATCTGGTACTTGAGTAAAAGTAGAAGTACTCAGATCTTGTACTTGAGTAAAGTAGAAGTACTCAGATCTTGTACTTGAGTAAAAGTAGAAGTATTCAGATCTTGTACTTGAGTAAAAGTAGAAGTACTCAGATCTTGTTCTTGAGTAAAAGTAGAAGTACTCAGATCTTGTACTTGAGTAAAAGTAGAAGTACTTAGATCTTGTTCTTGAGTAAAAGTAGAAGTACTCAGATCTTGTACTTGAGTAAAAGTAGAAGTACTCAGATCTTGTACTTGAGTAAAAGTAGAAGTACTCAGATCTTGTACTTGAGTAAAAGTAGAAGTACTCAGATCTTGTACTTGAGTAAAAGTAGAAGTACTCAGATCTTGTACTTGAGTAAAAGTAGAAGTACTCAGATCTTGTACTTGAGTAAAAGTAGAAGTATTCAGATCTTGGACTTGCGTAAAAGTAGAAGTATTCAGATCTTGGACTTGAGTAAAAGTAGAAGTATTCAGATCTTGTACTTGAGTAAAAGTAGAAGTATTCAGATCTTGTACTTGAGTAAAAGTAGAAGTACTCAGATCTTGTACTTGAGTAAAAGTAGACGTACTCAGATCTTGGACTTGAGTAAAAGTAGAAGTATTCAGATCTTGTACTTGAGTAAAACTAGAAGTACTCAGATCTTGTACTTGAGTCAAAGTAGAAGTACTCAGATCTTGGACTTGAGTAAAAGTAGAAGTATTCAGATCTTGTACTTGAGTAAAAGTAGAAGTACTCAGATCTTGGACTTGAGTAAAAGTAGAAGTATTCAGATCTTGTACTTGAGTAAAAGTAGAAGTACTCAGATCTTGTGCTTGAGTAAAAGTAGAAGTACTCAGATCTTGTACTTGAGTAAGAGTAGAAGTACTCAGATCTTGTACTTGAGTAAAAGTAGAAGTACTCAGATCTTGTACTTGAGTAAAAGTAGAAGTACTCAGATCTTGTACTTGAGTAAAAGTAGAAGTATTCAGATCTTGTACTTGAGTAAAAGTAGAAGTACTCAGATCTTGTACTTGAGTAAAAGTAGAAGTATTCAGATCTTGTACTTGAGTAAAAGTAGAAGTACTCAGATCTTGTGCTTGAGTAAAAGTAGAAGTACTCAGATCTTGTGCTTGAGTAAAAGTAGAAGTACTCTGATCTTGTACTTGAGTAAAAGTAGAAGTATTCAGATCTTGTACTTGAGTGAAAGTAGAAGTACTCAGGTCTTGTAGTTGAGTAAAAGTAGAAGTACGTAGGTCTTGTACTTGAGTGAAAGTAGAAGTTCTCAGATCTTGTACTTGAGTAAAAGTAGAAGTACTCAGATCTTGTACTTGAGTAAAAGTAGAAGTACTCAGATCTTGTACTTGAGTAAAAGTAGAAGTACTCAGATCTTGTACTTGAGTAAAAGTAGAAGTACTCAGGTCTTGTACTTGAGTAAGAGTAGAAGTACTCAGATCTTGTACTTGAGTAAAAGTAGAAGTATTCAGATCTTGTACTTGAGTGAAAGTAGAAGTACTCAGGTCTTGTACTTGAGTAAAAGTAGAAGTATTCAGATCTTGTACTTGAGTCAAAGTAGAAGTATTCAGATCTTGTACTTGAGTCAAAGTAGAAGTATTCAGATCTTGTACTTGAGTAAAAGTAGAAGTACTCAGATCTTGTACTTGAGTAAGAGTAGAAGTATTCAGATCTTGTACTTGAGTAAGAGTAGAAGTATTCAGATCTTGTACTTGAGTCAAAGTAGAAGTACTCAGATCTTGTACATGAGTCAAAGTAGAAGTACTCAGATCTTGTACTTGAGTAAAAGTAGAAGTACTCAGATCTTGTACATGAGTCAAAGTAGAAGTACTCAGATCTTGTACTTGAGTAAAAGTAGAAGTACTCAGGTCTTGTACTTGAGTCAAAGTAGAAGTATTCAGATCTTGTACTTGAGTAAAAGTAGAAGTATTCAGATCTTGTACTTGAGTAAGAGTAGAAGTACTCAGACCTTGTACTTGAGTAAAAGTAGAAGTACTCAGATCGTGTACTTGAGTACAAGTAGAAGTACTCAGATCTTGTACTTGAGTAAAAGTAGAAGTATTCAGATCTTGTACTTGAGTAAAAGTAGAAGTATTCAGATCTTGTACTTGAGTAAAAGTAGAAGTACTCAGATCTTGTACTTGAGTACAAGTAGAAGTACTCAGATCTTGTACTTGAGTAAAAGTAGAAGTACTCAGATATACACCTGAACATCAACAGGAGAGGACTCTTTAAAGTAGAGACACTACATACTGATATACACCTGAACATCAGCAGGAGAGGACTCTTTAAAGTAGAGACACTACATACTGATATACACCTGAACATCAGCAGGAGAGGACTCTTTAAAGTAGAGACACTACATACTGATATACACCTGAACATCAGCAGGAGAGGACTCTTTAAAGTAGAGACACTACATACTGATATACACCTGAACATCAGCAGGAGAGGACTCTTTAAAGTAGAGACACTACATACTGATATACACCTGAACATCAGCAGGAGAGGACTCTTTAAAGTAGAGACACTACACACTGATATACACCTGAACATCAGCAGGAGAGGACTCTTTAAAGTAGAGACACTACATACTGATATACACCTGAACATCAGCAGGAGAGGACTCTTTAAAGTAGAGACACTACATACTGATATACACCTGAAGATCAAGGACTCTTTAAAGTAGAGACACTACATACTGATATACACCTGAAGATCAAGGACTCTTTAAAGAGCTTGAAAGGTTGATAATATGGAGCTTTTTTGATCTTGTTTTGCAGGTTTGAGTTCAGTGTTTCTATGGTGGAGCTCCACAGGAGGACTCTTGATGTAGCCGTGAAGAACGGAGGAAGCATCCTGTCCAAACACAAAGGCTTTCTGGGAAAGGTAACTCTTATTAAATGTTCTTCTCCTGAATTAAAACGACTCTTAAACACCTCTGAATAATCAAAAAACGTCACATCTTTTGCTCTAAATTGCAGGTACTTGTAGATTTAAGTGGGGAGGATATCTCTAAAGGATGGACGCAATGGTAATTCACTTAATCTGCAGCCTTGAGTGAATTATTCAGCTAATAACAACTTACTTTTGTTCTGAAATACACGTTTTCTCTTGCAGGTATGATCTGAGTGATGACGGCGTGTCGTCTCAAAGCTTAAGAAGTATTCACGACCCCCTCCTCTCATAATGGACTCTCCCGTTTCTGCTGTAATATAGACATCTTGATATTATCATTTATTTATGTACATTTTTCAATTCATCCCAGGACTCATGTCAGCATGCAACAACATCTCCCATCTCATCCTGGTACAGATTGCGATGCGTTTGAACTCACTAACTGCCTTGTCTCCGGTGTTTTATGTAAATAAGAAGATGATAATATAATGATTTGCAGGGGCTTTGTGGCATTATATTGAAATATGTCAACCTGGTTATTACCGTCTGTCCCATTTGTTCAATTCTGTTTGAGAACTCGTACCAAAGGAACGGAAACAAACACAAACGTAGCGACATTTCTTTTGTCATGCAGTGTTATTTGATACCTCTAATTGTACGGTGGTCGTCCGTATTGTTGTTATTTATGCTTGATTATACACAAGGAATGCACATATGCAAAGAGTAAAATGATTGCACTGTATATTTGACGAGGATGTAAGTGAAGGGGGCATTTTAGGGCTATGAACAAGTGCTAAAGTGTGAAATGAAGGATACTTGAATAAGTGTTTTGATTGGCGTTTGAACCAATGGTGAATAATGTGAGCAGCCGTTTGAGAGGACTTGAGTTAAGTTGTGAGGTTTGTACCGTTGGACGTTTTAAATACCTGTTATCGATCCTGTGCCTTAAATAAACCCGCGGTGTGTAATGTTGCCTTCTTTATGTTATTATTATTTTGAATGAAATGACGCCTCAGGGGTTTTGAGGAATAAATGTTTTCTCTTGTGGAAAATGTCTCGCTTGGTTTTCTGTCTTTCTCCCCAATATCTTTATGAGTTATTTCCACTTTAAATACATGCTATCTGTGGTGGGGAATATGCAGATGTTAATTAGGTAAAATAGCAATAAAACATGCAATAAATACGATTTTATAAGCATTTAAAATGGTACTTAAGTTCATACAAGCATCAATATTTAGTTAAAGTACCAAAATATGGGTTTTAATTACATATTATTTACTAGAATTTCATATATTTTTTATTGAATTCTATTTAATCCTTAATATATTTACTTGTATTGTTTTTATTCTTGTTTTTGTTTTGTGAAGCACCTTTTTTGTATGAGCGGTGCTATAAAAATAAAGATAGATACCCTTAATTCATTGTTATATATTTAAGCGTGGTATATGGCCATCACAGTTAAGGGGCTGGTTCGGGCCCGACGCGAAGCAAATATATCATTTGTTTTTTATCAATAACCTAAAGAAACAGTATAACAAAATGAATCTAATAATTATAGTGTAATACAAAAGGCCATAAGCATAGTATCTCTAACATTAGGTGGTGTAGAGGAAAACAGCAAAGTAGGTCAAGTCAAAAACATAACAAGGTACATTTCCTGCAGAATAAATATGAATAGACGTTTAAATCAGGTAAAGACGCCACACTGGGAAATATACGCAGTGATTTGTCGCCATCATGTGGTCGAAAATGAGAACTACAACTGTGTCATTATGGGTCCGTTCTAATAAAGCTTTTGAACCTTCCTAACGGAGTGAAATGACCCAGAAGTACCTCAGTGCAGCCAAGATAAGAGCCGTTCGGATTCTCTAGAATATGATAGGAAAGGAGGCTTCAAACTTCCTTTATCACCTCCTTTAGTTTAGGAAACACTGGAAAATGCTGTCCCCACAATGCCTCGCGGCCGCAGCCTTTAACGCGAGGGAATATTCGGTCGTTCACGGAAAACACGATCGTCATTATGACAGACACACGAAGATCATGTAAATTACCGCTGCTTTCTTAAGCTTTTACATTCTTAAGCCATAACTTGGCAAAATGCTTTAGTTTCCAGCGTTGTTCCATTCAAGCCTAATCTGATGTATTTATCTCAGTCACAGATGCCTGAAACCCTTGCCCTAATTAACGCAAGGGTTAAGATGGAGCATCTGTTCAGTGGCAAACGAAATGCTGCCAAATCAGGCTGGGAGTAAGTAGTACACCTATATGTGTCTGTTAAAATGTTTTAATAAATGTGTATGCCGGTGAATTAAGATCATTTGTAACTAAAGGCAGGTTGTTCAAGAGATGGGTCTGGGGGGCCAGGTGACTGGTCCACAGGCATCAAACAAATGGGACAACCTGATCACAGAATACAAGGTAAGGCAAATCACGTGGCTGCGCGCTGTGGGGGGTTAGTAGGCTTGTTTGAGACGCGTTGCTGCTCGCCTCGAAAGTAGACGAGAATAGCCGATCGCAGCCGGGGGAGCTCTCAAAAAACTCGCCTGAAGTCGGACAGCTCGGAGCTCGGAGTCGGCTTCGTCTTCTCTCGGTTATTTTGGCGGATTGCAAACAGCTGAAGGTGCATACCGCCACCTCCGGAGTCGGCTTGACTCGGTTTGCATTTATAAAGAATGCACACATGTTACACAATCGTTAATGTCAGATATGTACTAAGTAAATACATTTGTTCCTGCTCAAGATTAGATTCAACTTTATTGTTATTGCACATATTACAGGTACTGAGACAACGAAATGCAGTTTAGCTTCTAACCAGGAGCAACAAGCAGGAAGTGAAAAGTAATGTACACCATCTACAGAATAACATATAGAATGAATTGAATGATGAATAAACAGTGAGGGGTGAATACACTAGATATCAGCCTGAGAGCAGTATGAACAGTGTGTATTAATACACTAGATATCAGCCTGTGAGCAGTATGAACAGTGTGTATGAATACACTAGATATCAGCCTGAGAGCAGTATGAACAGTGTGTATGAATACACTAGATATCAGCCTGTGAGCAGTATGAACAGTGTGTATTAATACACTAGATATCAGCCTGAGAGCAGTATGAACAGTGTGTATGAATACACTAGATATCAGCCTGAGAGCAGTATGAACAGTGTGTATGAATACACTAGATATCAGCCTGTGAGCAGTATGAACAGTGTGTATGAATACACTAGATATCAGCCTGAGAGCAGTATGAACAGTGTGTATGAATACACTAGATATCAGCCTGAGCAGTATGAACAGTGTGTATTAATACACTAGATATCAGCCTGAGAGCAGTATGAACAGTGTGTATGAATACACTAGATATCAGCCTGTGAGCAGTATGAACAGTGTGTATGAATACACTAGATATCAGCCTGTGAGCAGTATGAACAGTGTGTATGAATACACTAGATATCAGCCTGAGAGCAGTATGAACAGTGTGTATTAATACACTAGATATCAGCCTGTGAGCAGTATGAACAGTGTGTATGAATACACTAGATATCAGCCTGTGAGCAGTATGAACAGTGTGTATGAATACACTAGATATCAGCCTGAGAGCAGTATGAACAGTGTGTATGAATACACTAGATATCAGCCTGTGAGCAGTATGAACAGTGTGTATAATACACTAGATATCAGCCTGTGAGCAGTATGAACAGTGTGTATAATACACTAGATATCAGCCTGTGAGCAGTATGAACAGTGTGTATGAATACACTAGATATCAGCCTGTGAGCAGTATGAACAGTGTGTATGAATACACTAGATATCAGCCTGTGAGCAGTATGAACAGTGTGTATTAATACACTAGATATCAGCCTGTGAGCAGTATGAACAGTGTGTATGAATACACTAGATATCAGCCTGTGAGCAGTATGAACAGTGTGTATTAATACACTAGATATCAGCCTGTGAGCAGTATGAACAGTGTGTATTAATACACTAGATATCAGCCTGTGAGCAGTATGAACAGTGTGTATAATACACTAGATATCAGCCTGAGAGCAGTATGAACAGTGTGTATAATACACTAGATATCAGCCTGAGAGCAGTATGAACAGTGTGTATTAATACACTAGATATCAGCCTGTGAGCAGTATGAACAGTGTGTATGAATATGCTAAGATATATAACGTATGAAAACGGTAAGCAGTGCAAGTATAGTATAAAATATATGGATATTAATTTCATGATGATAAACTTTGTGGAACAATGATGAAAAATGTTAATGGATGTGGCGACGTAAAACTGACACAAAACAACAACAAACTTTAGCCGAGCCAATGGGAGAGCTTCATCAGCAGCACGTGGTAAAAACCACCAATGAGCGCTCAGCTCGAGATACCAGCGAGTCGTTTCCCATCAAGCATTTCGCTTCCGCAGCCCGTGGAGAGGAACTGCGCCGCCTCGCCGCGCCTCGCTGCGCCTCGCTCTCAAGGCTGCGGGCGTCTTTGTCCCGCGAGATTTCAACGTCTCATGAAGGCGGGACTCCAGAGCAAGTCGGACAAAATGACTAACCATCATGCAACGCACTAGCAAGACGTTGATCGCAACTGCGCAGGTCTCGCTTGTCTCAAACAAGCCTAATGTTTGCATGCCCGGCGCCGTGGGAGGGCCAGGAAGGGCCAGGCCCTCCCATTTGACATTCCTGCCCTCCCCCAATAAACACGTTTTTAATTATTTATAAAAATTAAAAAATATATATATTTTATTTTTTTAATTATAAATAAACTGAACTTTTATGCTTCGATGTATGTGATGTCAGAACAACAACAAAAATCGCAGGCTACGTCAAATAAATGCATGTGTCTGTTGTGATTTGTGATTCGTCCCCATTTAGACCAATCACAGCGTCACACTCTGCCGCCTATTCTGGATTTGGTTATTGTGCATTCTGTAGACTCCCATTTCTGTTTGAATTACAAAATGGACATCAAAAATTGGCTTAAAAGGTCTAAGGATTTATTAAAACGAAATAGCGATGAAAGAACTGCAGCCGACGCAGCTGCTGGCGACCTGCACCTGCCGCTGCAGCAGCACGCCTTAATGTCACAAGCTTGACCTCGGCAAACCCCGGGGCTGAGTTAGCGATGATCTTGGGGTTAATAAACCCAACCCGGTGAAACTGGATCGTTATCAGGGAGATTGTTTTCAGGAAAGAAGCGCACTTTTGCCGCTGCATGGTTCACAACAGACCATGGCTTGAAGATTCGTTAAAAGCAGACGCAGCCTTTTGTTTCCCCTGTAGACACTTTATAGTCAATACGTCTTCATCTGATGTGGCTTTTACTGTCAAAGGTTTTTGCGACTGGAAACACGCATTACAGACGGCTAAAGGACTGATCAGGCATGTGTTACGGGTCCCCGATATGAGGACCACAGTAACAGTGATGATACCTGTATGGTGCAGGTGAGACAGAAGTAATGAGGACACGTTGTGTTCAGTTTCCTTCCAGATTACTTCTCCTGAGGTTGTTTTATTACACAAAATCATATAAACATATTCATTATCTTATGCATTTCAGTTTCGACTTGCATTCCTCAATAACCATTCACATACCTTCACTCTGTCTGTATGTTACTCTTTTATGTGATAAACACATGTCAAATTGAATTTCACATTCAATAAAATCTGTTGTACGTTAAATACATTTGTATACAGTATTAACCTGTATATAATACTACTCTTCTTTTACTTTCACTTAAAAGTAGTATTTCATGACCCCTCTAACCTCTCATGTTGACTATTTACCTTCTGCCATTAGCCTAATGGCAGGTCACTAAAATGCATTACTGAAACATATTTAAGTGTAACAAACAACCTTACTGTTTACCAACAGTAACTAACTTATAACCCTTACAAAGTACATATTTATTACAAATTCACAATCATTATACATGTATGTAAATACTCAGTGTGCGGGAGCCTTCATATAACTGACAAACTTGTATCCTTACTGCGTCAGATCACGTTGTCCCCAAAATGGCGCCGTACCGGGGAAGCTAGGCTAATACACACACATTATTTAACGGTTTTACACATGTAAACAGCGCTACAAAGTCTTTAACTGTTAGCGGGCCGTTACATATTATTTACGCAAACCTTATGGGGGATTCATTGTGATTTATGCACAGTTTACCAACCTGTATGGTGCAGGTGAGACAGAAGTAATGAGGACACGTTGTGTTCAGTTTCCTTCCAGATTACTTCTGAGGAAACCCCGGGAATGTCCGTCGCTGTAATCGGTACCCCGGAACCATTGAATCGAACACAAACGTTCCGCCTCACTACTTACTGCATCTATCGACCCCGTTAGTGAAATGAAAATAACAGATGTACAAAACAAAGGCATATTCCAACTCCAAACAATAATAATTATTATATCAATGTGGTCACACATCCCAGGGGTGCCACACATGCCGCATCAAACTCTCACATAGAGAGAGAGAGACAGATACGCGAGGAAACAAATAAGGAAATGAGTACTTTGGTGCAGATCAGCTGCACCGAGCCGTTATTACGTGTCAGCTGTCGTTGATATTATAACTTTTTTAGCTGTCAACCAACTCCCTCTCAGAGGTGACTCGATTCACTCCACAGCATGTCCGAGTGCAGTGCATAGGAACATAAACCATGCCCAAGGCGGGCTAAACAGTTCATCATCTCCGTCTCTACTATTTCTCTCCGCACACAATGTTTCAAAGTGGTTGCTATGTTGCCCTTTATTTGTGTATGTTTGCGATAAGTGTGCGTCTTTACGCGATGCTGTTGGCCTTGCTGTTTGATATATATTGTGCCGCAGGCCCGCAGCACGTGACGGTTTTGTGTGCCCTCCCATGAAAATCATATGCCCTCCCTTTAGATTTGTTCTGGCGCCGGGTCCGAGTGTTTGTAGATACAGACTTCAACTGGCGACCCCAGCCTCCTATATTAAAATGTGAATTTGCTTAGTTTACACTTTAACATTTAAGGCGTAAGCAATTACACATTTTAATTAGTTTAATTAGTCTTTAGCTGTGCATTTAGCCTCCACTGCCCTTTAACTAACAGTCTGTTCTCTGTGGTGTCAATAGGAGTTAAAGGATCCCCCAACTGGGACAGGAACAGACCGGGGAGAGGCCTCAGCAGCTACCTGGCCATGGTTTGAGGCCATGCATGAGGCAATTGGGGGAAGGCCATCAATCCAGCCTCCCACCCTAGTTGCCTCATGCCCGTTGTCAAGCCATGGCCAGACTGCTGCTGAGGCCTCCACCTCTGCTGGAGAAGGGCCTTCCCAAGTGTCCCTCAGCAGTGAGGAGGAGTCCGTGACCTCCACCAGCTCCACCTCCTAAAAGGCCAAGGCGAAGAAGCAGCGTTTTGGCCTTCCTCCAAAAGCAGTTGGTGAAGGAGGAGGCCCTCTCTCCTCGGTTCCCCTCCTCTCTCCTCGGTTCCCCTCCTCGGCTCCTCGGCTCCTCCGCTCGCATCTCCTGTGGGCGGGACTAAGTCTCGAGGATAGGAGTCGAGGAGGGGAGTCGAGGAGGGGAGTTAGAGAAATGAGAAAGGGCCCGTGTCAGATTGTGGTTATTTTGGGGAGGTGGAGATAAATCATATTGTTTGGTGGATGCAGTTTGAACCAGAGTCGCAGCATGGAGGTCGGATCGTCACCAAAATAAATAAATAAATGGTCCGAAAAAGGTTCATGACAAAATAAATACACATAGCCTTCCACAGGCAGTGTTTTTGCACCGGGGACAGGAGACCCCCCCGCTTGATGAGAGACTGTAAGAAGTGAACGGGGAATCCCTCCGGAGGGGAGTCATGACGACTGGATCTGAATGATGTGTTTGTATTTGGTGGTTTTGTGTCCCAGCTGTCGATCAGCTGTGCGCAGCGTCTCCACTGCAGCAACTCTATATCCACCAGTTAGAGGAAATACAAACTAAGTGTTGTGTTATATCAGCTGTACAGTTTACCACATGGTGTTCTTAGCTTCCAGACCTCCTGTGTTTACGAGCGACTTATCAAGTCTTAGCAAACGGCATAAAACATGTTTTAAACATGGTAGTATATAAAACCATGCTCGTACAACCGAGAAATGCAAAACCGCATCATTTATGAGGAAACATTTCATAACATTAACACAACATATTCCAGGTGGTTTTAAATAACATATCCGTATTTATGTATTTCTCCAGGTGATGGTTTGTGTTTCTGAGGAGTCTCAAACAGGCGTTTGTTTCATCATTTTAAGATCAGCTTTAATCCATGTTTGAAAATGAATTCTTCATATCTGATAAATGAGAGGTAACGTCTTAATCGTCCCTGAAAGTACCTCCTTTTAAATGAGCACTGAACACTTGAAAGTTAATTGATGGTTTTGCCTTAAAGTACAATTCCTATGATGTGTATTAGCACACTGCTCCAACATCAAGTTAAAGAATAATGAAAACGAGGTGTTTTCGCCTGTAATGAGTAAAAAGATCTGCCATAGAACAAGTGAACATCAGCTCGGTGAGACGTCTAGAAATAAGACGTGATATTTAGATCAATCACATCTTGTGATTACAGGGAACTCATTGTGAACTATATTTCACCAGAATCAGGAGGTGTTACAAAATAAGCTGCAAATGCTCAGAAGTTCTCAGTTTCTAATAATAATAATAATAGATTTATTTTGTAAGCGCTTCACCGGTGCTCAAAGTGGCTTTCCAGAGACGATGGGGTTTGTGTACCCTCCCTCTCTGCATCGCTCAGATGAAACACCAACAGAAGGGCAAACAGCAATCAGTGATCTTACAGAGTTTCCTCACATCTCTGTTTGAATGTGGACAGAACAGTGTGTGTGAAATAGATTCAATCAACTGTTTGACAAATGGCTGCATCGTCGCTCACTAGCCTCCGGACGTCAGTGAGGAATTCGTCTTGTACTTAAAGCGACCGTTGTTTCTCTCACGAAGGAGAATGAACCACGAGGGTTTCTTCAGAATTCAGAAGCTGTGAGGCAGAAGAGGAAGAAAAACAAATAGGGCTGAGCTGGTGGGACGAAATGTTGAACATATTAGTTTTATCCAACAAGGACCAAGAATACATTTACCTCAACAAGAGAAGAAATATGTGCCGGATTTGACTCTTATTTCCTTTTTGTGGGGTTTTTACAGACGTAGAATTCAAATCTGTTCAGCTTGTGTTAACCATAGAACCATATGAGCTTACAACCAAAACACATTCAGAGAACCATTGACTTCCAGACAGGAAGTGGTGGTGAAAGTCTTTTCCGGGGTTTCAGGACTCATTCTTGCACCTCTCTATTGCCAGACACTCCTATAGACAGCAGGGTTCGTACGGGTGCTGGAAATCCTTGAAAATGCTTGAAATTGAAATAAAAAACATCTATTTTGATTCTGACTTTTCTACATCCAACTCATCCAATAAACCGTCAGGTAGCCTCACCTTACTGATCCCTCTTCAAATAGAAGAACACACGTTACTTTACAGCAGAGAGAAGATGGATTATTACATTATTAATGTGACTAATAAAGAGCACTTTGATTATTAAGTATTATTCTGTTGATGGATGTCATTACATTTGGTGAAAAGCTCACAATGACTTGTTAAAGACTCGTTTGTCAAGTTTAGGACTTGACTTGAACTTGCCCATCCTGACTTGAGACTTGACTCGGACTTGAGTGCAAGACTTGAGACTTACTGTGACTTGCAAAACAATGACTTGGTCCCACCTCTGCAGAATGCCTACATGCCTCATAGCCCTCTATTTCAGCCCTGATTTTGGCACATCTTGTAAATTAGTTAAATGTAGCTTTGTGTTTTTATTTAAGTCGCTGTTCATAGTTTTTGATATGAAGCAGATTTAATGATATCCTATGGTCGCTGACGTGTGGATGTTGTGTCGTCTTCTGATAATTTGTTGAGCTTGTTTTTAGCGCATGTCTTTTATTTGATCTCACTGAACAAAGTAAGATAAGGTACCATAGTAATAGTAAGATAAGATAAGAACATGTGAACTGCTTCAGCTGAGGAGGCTGGATATGAAACAGAGGAGGAGCTGCACACAGGTGAGGGAAGGTGAAAGTATGAAGTCAGACTTGTCAGACTGCCAGACGCCATTTTACAGCTCGGAGCAGGAGGACAACAGGGTGAGTGTGAACACCAGGATCTGCTTTCTAACACATTCATTATTTACTGGATGTCAGAAAAGAACTTCTTGGTTCAGCGTCCTAGAGTCCATTGAGACTTCTGCAAGTGTTGTAAACTTGTATTATTCCTGTTTCCTCATTCATCAGAGTTACATAACATGTGACAGACCAGCGCAGTCAGAATGGAGAGCGGCCTGCAGTCTGACTGATTTCATGTATTTTAACCAAGTTCATTATTTGTGTGTGTTGTGTGTGTGTGGTGTGTGTGTGTGTGTGTGTGTGTGTGTGTGTGTGTGTGTGTGTGTGTGTGTGTGTGTGTGTGTGTGTGGTGTGTGTGTGTGTGTGTGTGTGTGTGTGTGTGTGTGTGTGTGTGTGTGGGTGTGTGTGTGTGTGTGGTGTGTGTGTGTGTGTGTGTGTTGTGTGATCTCTCAGACTGGAGAAGATGAGTGATTTAAAAAGATGAGGAAGAGGACAATCTCCAGTCCCAGCTGTCAGTCTCTGAAGAGTGACTGGTCTATGTGGGACCCTCCAGACTTCAGTAATGAACCTGGACCCTCAGACACAAAGTAAGAGTTTCTCCTGTAACCTGATCTGAAGAGGATTCTGTTTTTGTTGGTATCTGATCATCTAACCTGTTTAATGAAACCCAGTAGAGAACATTAACAAAGTGTAATTGAACTCTTGCTTCTTGTCTTCATCAGAAATAATCTACTTGTGAAATCCTCCTCACTCTACATGTTGGACTTTGTGTTAAATTAAGCAAATCAAATACAAATATGTAAAACGTTTCACACTTGAATGAATTTTAACAACAGAAACCACCAATCACGACTCAAGAACTCTACAATTTTAATCAGTGTGAACAGTCATAGATCAAAAGCTGCTCTTTAGATGAACTGATGATGTTTAAAACATGTTGTTTCCACAGACAGAGAGCAGGGTCTCCAGTCCCCAGCTGTCAGTCTCTGAAGAGTGACTGGTCTATGGGTCTTCGTCCACTCTTCAGTGATGAACCTGGACCCTCAGACACAAAGTAAGAGTTTCTCCTGTAAACTGACCTGAAGAGGATTCTGTATGTTGGTATCTGACTTAGCCGTGGGAACATGTTTCAAATGGGGGTGCTGTGGGGATGACACCAGGGCCGGTTCTGACCAGTTTGCTGCCCGAGGCAAGATTTGAGCTGGCAATGAAAAACCTCTACAAAAGACCACGACACTACAAACAGAGAAACCTATTGACACGGTGGACAGCTGATATAAAAAGGCTTCAAATGTATTCAGTATTGTATGAACATGTTTTGATTGGGGGGTGGACCTCACATCCTTTAGGGGGGTCCGGGGGTATGCCCCCCCGGGAGTATTTTTTTGAACATTTTAAAGTAAAATGCTTCAATCTGGTGCACTTTGAGCCCAATTACTAGAGACCTGATCTAGGGGGTACAACTTTAAACACCCATATGAAAAAGATCGGTTTACATTTTAATAATCAAATAAGTATGTGAACATAACCAATAACCTACCATAGCCAATAACTAATACATGTAACTTATTTATTTGTGTTGTTCATTCATATCTTATTTTACCAGTTAACATTTATTTATTATGCATATTTTTTAATCTCTCCAGTTTTAAACGATATGTCTGGTTTACTGTCCTATAGTTTACATCGGAATGATTTCAAACCTGTTTTTATTCATCCCAATAATTATAAAGGAGTGCCTTGGAAATATTTGTTTACATACATTGTGATCAAACCGTTTGAGAGCCACTGAGATAACTTAGACTAAAGTGAAACTATCTAAACACTGAGAGTCCTTTACCTCACTGAGCCTCTCAGTCTGACAGGAGAGCTCTCCCTCCACATTATTGTAGAAACAGCTTCTTATCCGTTAGCGCAGCAGAAGCTAACAACAATCCCCGCCGGTACCGGTGCGCCCTCTCTCTCTCTCTCTCTCGCACTTTGGCTGTGAGCTGCGGCGCCTGATAAGCCAACATCCCCCACTTTCATCCCTTACAGCGCCCATCGTACGGGGCAAATGGAAAATGTAACCGGGGGGAAAAGGGTGTTATCTTTAATTAATTATGAATGTTGTTACATCAAGGCTGAATTTTTTTTTTTTTTATTATATTTCCATTTAATCTTGTGGACGTGCAGATTCCCTGTCCTCCACCAGGGGGTGCTGCAGCACCCTCAGCACCCCTACTTCCCACGGCCATGGTTTCTGATCATCTAACCTGTTTAATGAAACCCAGTAGGGTACATTAACAAAGAGTAATTGAACTCTTGCTTCTTGTCATCATCAGAGATAGTAAATAATCTACTAGTGAAATCATCCTCACTCTACATGTTGGACTTGAATGAATTTTAACAACAGAAACCCACAATCACAACTCAACAACTCTACAATCTTTAATCAGGTGAACAGTCATAGATCAAAAGCTGCTCTTTAGATGAACTGATGATGTTTAAAACATGTTGTTTCCACAGACAGAGAGCAGGGTCTCCAGTCCCCAGCTGTCAGTCTCTGAAGAGTGACTGGTCTATGGGTCTTCCTCTAGTCTTCAGTAATGAACCTGGACCCTCAGACACAAAGTAAGAGTTTCTCCTGTAAACTGACCTGAAGAGGATTCAGTTTTGATGTAATCTAACATATGAAACTGTTCTTTAATGAAATCATGTGAGCAGTTTGTGAAGGGAAAACGCAGCAGAGTACAGCAAGCTAACATTATCTGAGGATATTTCAATATGCAATTATATTATCATTGTATCTGTGTATAAAATGTTTTTAAAGAGCAAACATGTTGATAAATTCTGATTTAAAAAAAGAAAAATATCATCCAAAACATTATTTAACTACTTGGGCATGTCTATGATATGTCTCTTTAAGATGTTATTAATAATAGTGATAACCTGGTGAGCTGGTGTGTTTAGCATTAGCAGATAAAACAGAGTTTTGTGATATCACATGTAGAGTCAATGCAAAGACCCAGATCCGTGCCTGGCAACAGGAAGGAAGTGAAGATGTTAAATTCATATCACCTGCGTATTCGTGCAGCGTGAAACATTTCAACTTGAGCTTAAAGTTTGTGACGCTCTGTTACAGAAACCTGTCAGAGTTGAGATTGTGCTCCTGTGGTCTCTGACGGTCTGAGGGGGATCAGAGAGGAGAGCAGAGCTCTACAGCAGCTCATATTCAATCAGGGTTATTCATGTTCCTGTTTAAACCAGGACTGTCTGTGGCGCTAACAATAAGACACTGCTGTACTTATGACTTCATGAAGTCACTCTGAGTGAGGATGGAGCAGCTAACGTTAGCCTAGCTTTAATCAAACTGATCTCGTTGTGTTGGAGACAGACCTGACAAAGCATTAACTCAGGCTGTGTTTACACATCAGTATCACTCTGTTGTTATTTAGGCATCCTTTCCAGATGTTTATTGCTATTAATTCACAGCAGATTCTATGTTGGGTTTATGAAGCACCAGGTTCATACAGCTGAGTGTAGATGCAGGGAACATGTGCTCCTCTGGGTCATGAATCCAGACAGGATGCTCTCTGGTGGTGTGATAATGTGAATTGTAAGCTATCTACCTGATCACAAGGGTATTGACCTTTTTTTAAATATCAATCAATCAATCAATGTTTATTTATATAGCCCAATATCACAAATGTTACATTTGTCTCAGTGGACTTCACAGTTTGTACAAAATATCAGTATGACAATACGACACCCTCTGTCCTTAGACCCTCACATCGTACAAGGAAAAACTTCCGAAGAAAACCCACAGTTTTAAAGGGAAAAATGGGAGAAACCTCAGGGAGAGCAACAGAGGAGGGATCCCTCTCCCAGGACGGACAGACGTGCAATAGATGCCGTGTGTAAATTGAAAAGATAATACATTTGCAATATAGGTAGTCCAAATGTTTGGAAATGCATGTGTGTATAATAGGAAGATGAATCCACGAGGATATCCATCCAGGACCTATGATCCATGACCACAGCCACGACTCAAGATCCAGGGCTCGCGATGCAGGACACAGGACCGCAGGATCATCCATGACTCCGGATCCCAGCGTATATAGACACCAAAAATAAAGAAATTTGGGGAAGCTGGGTTATTCGGAACATGAGAGTACACAGGTATAGACAGAGAGAAGGAAGAAGTAAGATGTCCCCCGACAAACTAAGCCTATATCAGCAAAACTAGGGGTTGAATCTAATCAGCCCTAACTATAAGCTTTATCAAAAAGGAAGGTCTTAAGCGCACTCTTAAAAACGGATAGGGTGTCTGCCGCCCGAACACAAACTGGAAGCTGATTCCACAAATGTGGAGCTTGATAAGAAAAGGCTCTGGCTTCCATTGTACTTTTAGAGACTCTAGGAACAACCAACAACCCTGCATTCTTGGAACGCAATGCCCTAGTAGGACAGTAGGGTATAATGAGTTCTTTAAGGTAAGATGGCGCCTGCCCATTAAGGGCTTTGTAGGCGAGAAGAAGAATTTTAAATTCTATCCTGTGTTCTATAGGGAGCCAGTGTAAGGCAGCCAGAACAGGAGTAATGTGGTCCCTTTTCCTAACTCTGGTTAGTACACGAGCTGCAGCATTTTGAATCAGCTGAAGCGACTTGACTGACTTCTTGGTACACCCTGATAATAAAGAGTTACAATAATCCAGCCTTGAAGTAACAAATGCATGGACTAGTTTCTCTGCATCGTTTTGAGGCAAGATATGCCTGATTTTTGCAATGTTACGTAGATGGAAGTAGGCGGTCCTTGAAATTGATTTTATGTGGGCGTTAAAGGATAAATCCTGATCAAATATAACACCAAGATTCCTTACAGTCTCACTGGAGGCCAAATTAATGCCATCCATAGTTAGTATATCTTTAGATAATTTGTTTCGTAGATTCTTCGGGCCAAGTACAATAACTTCAGTTTTGGTCGTGTTTAACATCAAAAAGTTTAAGGTCATCCACGTTTTTAAGTCCTTGAGGCAGTCTTGAATTTTATTTAGATGATTAATTTCATCAGGCTTGATTGATAAATATAGTTGAGTATCATCTGCATAACAATGAAAATTTACAGAATGATTCCTTATAATATTGTCCTAACGGAAGCATATATAATGTGAACAAAATAGGTCCGAGCACTGAGCCCTGTGGCACTCCATGGCTAACTTTGGTTTGCGTGGAAGATTCATAATTGACACGTACAAACTGAGAGCGTTCAGATAGATAGGACCTAAACCAGCCTGAAGCAGTTCCCTGTATGCCAACTAAGTGCTCTAGTCTTTGCAATAAGATATCATGATCGATAGTATCAAATGCAGCACTGAGATCGAGCAAAACAAGAATAGAGACAAGTCCCTTGTCGGAGGCTATTAGAATGTCATTTGTGACTTTAACCAGAGCTGTCTCTGTGCTATGATGTGTTCTAAAGCCAGACTGAAAATCTTCAAATAAATCATTGTTTTTTAAGTAATCACACAACTGTTTTGCGACTGCTTTCTCAAGAATTTTTGAGAGGAACGGAAGATTAGAAATAGGTCTATAATTGGCTAAAACCTCTGGATCGAGGTTGTGCTTTTTAAGAAGCGGTTTTATCACTGCTACTTTGAATGATTGTGGAACATAGCCTGATAATAAAGACATATTCATAATATTTAATAAAGAAGTGCTAATTAATGGAAAAACTTCCTTCAACAGCTTAGTTGGAATTGGGTCTAACATACACGTTGATGGTTTAGAAGAGAGAATCATTGAATTTAGTTGTTCAAGGTTAATGGCTGAAAAGCATTCTAGTTTACTATCTAGTGTAATATTAGAACTTACGTTTCCGGGAGCTGTTGATAACACTATACTGGTCAAAGGCAAGAGGTCATTAATTTTGTTTCTAAGAGTAACAATTTTATCGTTAAAAAAGCACATAAAGTCATTACTACTGAGTGCTATGGGAATAGAAGGCTCAATCGAGCTGTGGCTCTCTGTCAGCCTGGCTACAGTGCTGAAAAGAAATCTTGCATTATTCTTATTCTCATCTATTAATGAAGAGTAGTAGGCTGCTCTCGCTTTACGCAGTGCTTTCTTATATTCATTGAGAGTAATATGCCAAATTAAACGAGATTCTTCAAGTTTAGTGGAACGCCATATCCTTTCAAGTTGTCTCGACTTTTGCTTTATTTTGTGGGTTTCGGCATTATGCCATGGAGCTAATCTATGTTGTTTTATTTTCTTCTTTTTCAAAGGAGCAACAGAGTCTAATTTTATTCGCAGCGCATCTGTAGCACTATCAACAACATGATCAATTTGGGGTGGTGTACATTTTGTATAAGTTTCCTCCCCTACATGCAGACATGCTATCGAGTTAAGTATTGGTGGAATCTCTTCCTTAAATTTGGCTATAGCACTAACAGATAGGTTTCTGCTGCAGGAGCTTTTGACTAATGCTTTGTAGTCTAGTAACAGTACTTCAAAAGTTACTAAGAAATGGTCGGATAAAGCAAGATTATGCGGTTCGACTAATAGTTGCTTAATTTCAATACCATAAGTCAGAACAAGGTCGAGAGTGTGATTATAGCAGTGGGTTGGTTTATTTACACTCTGACAGAAACCAACAGAATCTAATATAGAGTTAAATGCAACAGTAAGGCTATTTTTATCATCGTCAACATGAATATTAAAGTCACCTACGATAATTACTTTATCTGTTTTAAGTACCAAAGTTGATAAAAACTCAGAGAATTCTGATAAGAATTCTGAATAAGGACCTGGTGCACGGTACACTGTAACAAATAAGATTGGCTGCAAAGTTTTCCAGGTCGGATGCGTAAGACTAAAAACGAGACTTTCAAAGGAGGTATAATTTAATTTTGGCTTAGCATTGATAAGCAAACTTGAGTCAAAGATGGCTGCAACTCCACCTCCTCGGCCCACGCCTCGGGCAATATGAGTATTGATATGGCTGGGTGGAGTGGCCTCATTTATGCTGACATATTCTTCATGTCTCAACCAAGTTTCAGTGAGACAGCATATATCAATATTATAATCTGATATTAAATCATTTACCAATATTGCTTTAGATGCTAGAGATCTTATGTTTAAGAGACCACATTTAATATTCCTGTTTTGTTGCACTGTAGTAGTTGTTACATTTACTTTTATTAGGTTATTATGTATGACACCTCTATTAGGTTTTACCTTTAATTGTCCTTGGGCAGACACACACACCGCTAATATTGGGTATTTTATTGGGTTCGGGATTCCTATGGATGACTGCCTAGGAGAGAGCGCAGAGAAGCGTGTAAGACTGCGACTCCGCCTCCTGGTCTCAACTCCAGTTTGTCATGGATTAAGTCCACAAAGCCCTGAAATGTTTGCCGAAATGAGATTTGCACCTTCCAAAGTAGGATGAATGCCGTCTCTCTTAATCAGACCAGGTTTTCCCCAGAAGGCTGTCCAATTATTTACGAAGCCCACATTGTTTGCTGGGCACCACCAAGACAACCAGCGCTGAAATTATGACATGCGGCTATACATGTCATCATTGATCAGATTGGGGAGGGGACCAGAGAAGATTACGGTGTCCGACATTGTTTTAGCATAACTACACACCGACTCCACATTAAGTTTGGTGCATTCTGATTGGCGTAAACGAACATCATTACCACCGACGTGAATAACAATCCTACTGTATTTACGTTTATTTTTAGCCAGCAGTTTAAGATGCGCCTCAACGTCGCCCGCTCTGGCCTCCGGAATGCATGTGACTGTGGAGGCTTTGGTCTCTAAATTCACGTATCTCATAATAGAGCTACCAATAACCAGAGTTGGCTTCTCAGCGGGTGTCTCGCTGAGTGGGGAATATCTGTTAGATACGTGAACGGGTTGGTGGGGACCTGCGGGTTTCGCGTTATGCCCCTTCTGAACAGTCACCCAGTTTCCCTGCTGCTCGGGAGTTGCCGGGGGACGGCTAATAGGAGCTATCTTTTGCCGGTCCGCACCGGCTAACATGGGCTTTACTGTAGCTGAGTTACTTTCTAAGATGCGGAGCCAGGCTTCTATGGCTATGATTCCCGCCTCCAACCTAACAACTATACTACATTTAACACATGTATCGGTACCAGTAAAGGAGGTAGGGAAGTAACCAAACATGAGACAGTTAGAGCAGGGAATAGCACCCGAGGGTGGGGAAAGAGCCATGGCTAGCTATCAAGCTAAAGTAGCTACCGTTAGCAAACCCGAAAAGAGTGTAGGCAACTGTGGAGTTACAGTCGCTAAGAGAAGGAGAGTTGTGAGTGCTTAAGCTGTAGTAACGTGTGATTACAACGTCAGGTAGTTGCCGTGATCAAGAGTTTTAAAACGATCTATTAAGTTAAGATAATAAGCTATCAGCAACAGAACAGGCACACGGGATACCCGGAGATGACAATGACAACAACAACCGGAAGTTACAACATGCTTACCGCAATAGTGATCCGTGTAGAAACAAGTATATACAAACATAGTGGACATTAAGAGACATACACATCATCATTCATACACCGTTTGAACAAACACAATACACAGACGCACATATTGACATGATGAGAAGTAAAACATTATAATTAGGCATGCATTATCATAGTTATTTCCCTTAACACATACAATCATACCTTAAGATACTTTATATTATTGTATAGCATAGTATGTTTCCTTACTCAAATAAATCCACACCGCACGCCTATAGTTTATGACATGTAAAGAAATTCAATAAGACACTTGTCATTCATTATCAGTCACATCTGTAATGTTTTTTAAATTGAATGAGAAAAGATTGTGCGCCTAAGAGTGAAGATATAAAGCAAATAGAATATATATATCTGACTATGAATGCCCTCATTATGAAATAAAAGTGTGCTTTACATTTATTTTTAAATGTTACCAAGTAATTTAAATCACAGGTCTGCAGACAAAGATGGAATTGTTAAATAATACGGTGAGGAGGGAGTTGGAAGGGAGAGGTGAGTCGTGATAGAGAGGGTGGACTAATAGAGAAGTGAAAGGATGGGCAGAGTATGGAGAAAGGAGGAGGAGAAGGAGGAGGAGGAAAGAAGTGTAGGAGAGGTATAGGCTCGGAGCAGCAAGGAGAGCAATTTGCCGCCACAGCGCACACAATGTCCCCTCCATGCCTGTGGGCCATGTGAAGACTGCTCCTTCAATTACACTTCACACCGGTCAGGGAGAAAGAGATAGACAGAGAGAAACAGACAGGGAGACAGGCAGACAGACGGAGAAAGATGGAGGAGAGACAGAGACTGATAAATATAGGCAGAGAACTCAATGTAGATAGAGACAACAAGCCTGGGATAAAGCAAGAGGCAAACAGAATGGAGCAGACACTAAGTTCATGTGTCTAAATATATACTGTTGATTAGTGAGCACTAATGGATCAGCTTTTTTCGAAAATATAGAAATATCAGGTAGTTCAACTGATGACTGGCTCTAAATTCAGAGAGCCTTAAGAAAAATGGCAAATGCCATAAATTACCTGATTATACTGTATGTATAATGATGTATATGACCTCAAGTGGCAATGTTAAATATGACTAGTGTCTTACAGGAACAAAGGCGGGAGTGGCGGCATATTTTTATACAAATCCTTCCAGGAAGAACTGTGGCAAAACTATCTGATGTTTTGAATGGTTATCAATCATAGGTCAACCAACATCTTTGTCAGGTTTAAGGCTGGTTACTTAAGCGGGACATCAACTTGAAAAAATCCACGAGCACAGAGGCTGACATTTTCAGCCCCTAGTATTGGTAAGGCTCTAAAAGCAACAGATCCAACTTCACACAATGTAACTCAATGGTGTCTTTCCTTAGAGACTGCCTAATAAACACCAAGTTCTTCTGAACTGCACACCCCCAGTTTCTAACACTTGTAACACACAATGTTAATCTCATGCTCTATCGTGATGACCACATAAGAAAGAAGTACTCCAGAACCCCAGAAGACATTGTACAAATGTTTCTGCACCGATGAAAACATTGCCACGAATGGTCCAATACGCTTCCAAAGCATCATCCACATGGAGTGAAGATGCTGGAGTAGACTAAGACATCCAGTCCACATTGTACAGGGCAACAGGCACAGAGGGACCTCCAGCAGGCTGCTGTCAGCTGGCCAGATGAAGTGATAGAAGGACCACAGCCAAGCAGCTAACACAGCTAACAGATATGAAGCTAACAGAGTGGCTGAGTGAGGGTGACATGGGGGCATGCTCTAATACAGGCCACAGTGAAGATGGAGACTGGCTCCCCCTCCTCCACCCCCCCTCGATAGGTCTCTCAAACATGCCCACCAGGCATGGGCCGGCTGCTGAGGTGGAGAAGGAGGAGGAAGGGGTAGAGGGCTGGAGAGATTGAGGGATGGAGGTGTAGGTTTGGGAGGGTCGGGGGCGGAGGCAGAGGGGTGGGGGTGTCTGTATCAATCCGTCACAGCCTGACAGCTGACTCCTGCGCCCACCGTGGCCACGGGCAACTGACCAGAACCAGGCCAGAGCTGGCCAGCTGTGTGTGTACGTGCATGTGTGTGCAGACACACGCATATATGTCTCATATTCCATCCAACAGTAGCCATATCCTTCTCGCCATCTCTCTGCCTCCCTCACTCTCCCCGCCTCCCCAGCCTGTCCGTGACATCTTACAAGTCAATCAATCAGTTTCAGCGAGCTGGCATGAGAGCACTGCATTTATCCAGAGCACACCCTGCCTGTCATACTTGCTGAAGTATTTTTATTTAAACTGACCTTCAAACCAATCCACTTTTCTCCCTCTGTAGTGCCTCAGGTATGTGCAACAACATAAGAGACTCTTCAGAGAGACAGGAATGGCAGAGGGAAGGCAAAGAGCAACATCTGGTGTCTTTCAGTTCCACCCTCCGCAGCTTCTACCTGGGCTCCTGGTATTTAAAAACCTCTGTCTCTGGTATGCCCTCAGAAAATAAAACGATTGTTTCATCTGTATCCATTTGTATGTGTGTCAACTCTTGTGTGTGTCCTAGGGTTCACGCAAATATCCATGTGGTCTTTGTGATAGAAGATGATTTGATGATTCATTGCAGCTACATTTTTAAAACATTACGTGTAACAAAAATCCCTGTGAGAAACTGAAAATAAGTTGCATTGGGGTTTTTTCAGTATTGTATGACGCAATACCATATTACAAATGTATATGTAATATATTATGCAACAAGCATCTTAAATAGTTGTCTGTTGTTTACTGAATTTTGGTTTTGTTGTCAGCCTTTCCCCTTTCTTCCATTGAGATTCTTATGCTCCATATGTTTCAGTGTTTAGTCTACACTCTTTGCTCCAATTACACACACACACACACACACACACACACACACACACACACACACACACACACACACACACACACACACACACACACACACACACACACACACACACACACACACACACACACACACACACACACACACACACACACACACACACACACACACACACACACACACACACACACACACACACACACACACACACACACACACACACACACACACACACACACACGAGCCGTTCCCTCAGCTCCATTTCAAATTTGGGGAGGACCCTGTGATCCTTATGTCTGTTTTTCAGCCTGATTTTACCCTCCTCATTCCCATTATTTTACAAACCTCTTCCCCCCCCCCCGGCCCCTCCCTTTAGTGCCCCCGCAAGTCTCCCCTCCACCACCATCACCCCCTCCGGCTTCTGACAGTACCTCAGCGGGGGAGCGCAGCCCTGATGGATGCCACAGATGGGCCTTTCCCTCGGAGCTCCCAACCACGGCGCAGTGTGTGCTCGGCAGGGTCAGAAGCCAGGCCTCCCCATGAAATGCATGTTGTAACAGGAAACAAAAGAAGGGCCCCCATCCCCACCAACAGCACCCCTTTTAGCCTCTTCTCCCATCCCAAAAGAACATGGAGGGGGAGCCGTGGAGCTAGCCAGGGCGGGGGAGTGAGAGTGAGGGGTGCTGGAGGGTTAAAAGTCGGAGGGGGGGGTTGGGTCACAGAGAAGGGGGGAGCAGTACTTAAAGAAGAAAACAAGAGAAGATGTGAAGGGACATGTTCAACTGGGGTGTCAGATGGACAACTTTGCTCTCTCGCACAGGGCTTTGTCTTTTGCTCTTTGTTCCGTGTAACATCGCTCCTGCCACTGCGTGGGTGCAAGGCTTTCAGGGTAATGCACACATGAGTGTTTATAATTGGGCAGTTCAGAATGTGTACTTGCGCTTGTTGTTGGTTGCATTGGGGCATACAGTTGTTGTCCTATTGGAAGTCCACCCACATCCCACCCAGTCCTCACTGCATGTCAGTCTAATGAATAGATATCTTGAATGACATTGAGAGACAGGCCTTCAAAGTGCAGTTCCTTCAGTCTGAAAGAGAAAAGCCTTTGATGCCACGGGTAACGCTACCAGCATCACTTCACACTCACTGAAGAAAGCTGCCATCAGCTTGGACTGTTGGTTAGACCCTCTAAAGAGTGTGACTAATTCTATAACAGCTCATTACAAACAGTTGATACATAAATACATTACAGGAGATTGATGGATGTAAGTAGATGGATAGATATATGTAATACTCCTAGTTTTACACAACAAAACACAGGTTTCCAGAAGACTTTCAAAACACATCACATATAAGTAAACTATTATTATTATTATTATTATAATACTAGGTGTAAAGCCAATGTGTGCGGTCGTATTGAGACAGATAATCAGAATATTAAACAAACTAAACTAGGGAACGGGTTCCTTCATTTTTCAACATTATATAGGGGTGCTTAATTCAAGCTTTGGGCATTTCATCAGTTTTAAAGTAGTGAGGTGTTTTATTAACGTTGCATCTCTTCCATATATTGCAGTGCTCTTATAAACATACACAGTAGATAAATGGACCTCCTACAGTCGCACTGGGTGGGTGCACTGAGGTGTACGTGCCTGGGTATCTGCATTAGGTTGAGCTAAGCTGATCCTAGTTAGATCCCAGCCTGTTGGAGCTGAGAGTCACACCAGGCAACACAACCAGCCCCTGGCTATCCACTAAATTAAAGGCCTAATGCACAATCCTTCGTGCAGGCTGACAAACTAATGAAATGGAGAAGCAGGGGCTCCCGGGAGGATTGGGCGGCAGATGAAGACGCATCCAATGAGGGATTCAACCCAGGAGCAACCTCCCCACCTTGTCTTTTCCATCCACATCTTCCCAACTCTCTCTCTCTCTCTCTCCCTGTCTCCATTATTCTCTCTCACTTTTTCACAGAGGGTGTCAGGAGTATGTCTATGTGCATGGGGAAGGTACATGTGTGCAGCATTGGATTTATGATGTACATGTATGTATGGTGATGAGAGTTGGGGAGGTGTGGCAGTTTTTTTTTGCAGCGGCCTGTTTGTTGCCACCAACATGATGGTCCCCATATCGAGGGCTGAACAGACTTAACCCACTAACCTTGAAAGAGGTGCTTTGTCTATAAATATCTCTCGCCAATTAAGGCTGTTTTTCGGAGTACTCCCCTCTGAGCCTGGCACCTCAGAGTCCCCGACGACTCGTCTCTTGAGCAGCGCCGCACAGGAGCCACAACCCTGCTAATTAGAGTTTCTATCATTCACCTGGCCCTGCCTTACTGCATGGCGCTACTGTCACACACACACACATACAGACACACACATCTACATGAGATAGAAATGCAAAACATTCATCCATATCAAAAATATACTTCAATAAAGCAGCAGAGGATTAGCCCCAAGGAGATGACTCGGTAATTTAGTTATTTGCCCACTTTGTCTACATGGGTGTTTTATCCAAACTGCCAACAGCATACATGAAAACATTTAACTTTATAAAAAGGATGCATCATAATCCTACAGTGCTTTTGGCGAGTGAGAAAAGGCAATTGGAGGCAAGGGAGAGTGAGCACTACAGAGGGAAATGGGCTGAATTACACTTTAATTGCCATCGCTATTAATTAGAAGTCTTGGAAATCTGTTGCGGTTTCCCCCCCCCTCCTCCTCCTTCTGGTTTCTCGTCCTTATGAAGCTACTGTATCTATTAACATCTTAATTGCCGCCTGGTTGGCTATGTTGTGCTGTGGCAGGCAGTGAGTTAAACACAGCCTTCCTGACACAAGTTCTGGAGGCTGACTGAATAGTTAGCTGGCAGGCTAGCTGGCTGAGGAAACATTTTTGGCCGGATCATAAACACAAACAAAAAATATCCAATCAGCAGGCCAGCAGGCCAGCATGGCGCAATCACAAATGCACCGAGTCTCATATGCGAGACAGAGAATAAATTGTATCTACTTGGGTCATTGCTAAAATCGTTGCTTGCCTTTTTCATTCCTCGGCTCGAGTGTTTGTCATTGTCATGGGTGTGAAATTGGTCAGTCAGATGCTGATGATGAAGTGGGTAAAATGTAATGAATTCTATCTAGCCTATAAGTGGTTGACCTGGGGTTGATCAGAGGTTAACACCACTTCACCCCTAAGACAGGTCCCATTAGCAATTATATTGTGCATTAACAATCACAGTGTGTGGGTTAATGTTAGAGTTTGTGCATTGTCTTACATGAGTGTGTGTTGGTGTGTCCTTGTGTGTCATTTAGTGACTATGTTTTCACTGCATAGCTATTCCACAAGTAGAAAGTGGGCTCTATGATTGAGCCTAAGCATGAAGAATGGCTTGTGTGTCATTGAGACCCACAGACAGGCCACAGCCTGGGACTGTCAGTCAAACCCTATCTGTCTATCAGTGCCTACTAACCAGCCCGTCGGATGTGTTGTGCTAAATGGCATTTTTACACATTAATGCATTTGATTACACTGAAGGATGGATTGAAGGCTGTGGCAGCTATACAAGAAACTCAGCCCCCCCCCCCCTCCTCCCAAACACCATGCACCACACCCCGGAACACACACACATGCGCTAATAACCCTGCCTTTGACATTTGAAGTAACATTATTATAAGGCTCATTTGGAACACAGAAGCCCCAGGCAGGAAGCTCTGTTCATCAGGTAGGCCGGGGCTGCTTGGGACTGGAGGGTCAGGCAGGGTAGGGGGGCGTAATGGGGGGGTTGAAAGGGTGGTGGGTGTCAGAGCCTCTGGGTTTGACATTCACAGCACAACAGACAGCAGAGATGGATGCTGGGTAGCATTCAATCTATGCACGCATGGCAGAGCCTCTCCCAGCACACAGCAGCATTCAATCCCACATGTGACCTTTCAAGAAAACTGGGGTCAACTTCAGGTTTTTTTTTTGTTACAGCAGTTTTGGCTCCAAAAATAGACAACAGGACTTGTTGTCTATTCATACGGTCAGTTCAGAAGTGAGCAGCAGGCGTGCTGTCTGGATTTGTGCCAAGCTGCACACTATTACTAGCTGATCTAAAAACTGGCAACCGGCTGGGTTGTGCGGATCAGGATCAGGGTAATCACCTCGCCGCGGCCCCTTGTCCTTTCCCAGTCTTTAGCCTTTAGTGAGGACTAGGTTAGGGGTGTGTATGAGGCTTTCTGTGTTCTTGTGCAGGTGCATGCAGTGTATGTGTTTGTGTATGTGTGCAGGTTAGATGGGGCTCCCAGGGTCAGGAGATGCTGCAGGGCTCTGCTGACGGCTGCAGGAAACCAATCAACCTTGTCTGTGTATTCCCCGACCCGTCGTTTTCTTAATGACCTGCCCTGACAGGCCTGCTGCAGCCTGGCCAAACCTCCCCGCGCCGCTCAATGGATGACCGGCCCCCATCAGCAACATGCTAATGACCCAAAGAGAGGGAGAAGGGGGAGAGGGATTGGTGGGAAAGAAATGGGTGGAGGCATGTAAGAAGAGTATAAGAAGAGGGCCGAAAGAAAAAACATTAGGTGGGTTTCCATTTTCCAAACAATCGTGGCTATCGAGGCCCAGCCAGCAGGCAGAGAATACATCTCTTCATCAACTGTGTGATGTCATTTGTTAGATGCTTTTATCCAAAGCAACTTATATACATTCAGTACAGTGGACAATCCCCACAGGAGCAATTTGGGGTGAAGTGTCTTGCCCAGGGGCACAACGACATGCTGACTGCAGTGGGACTCAAACTTGCTATCCTCTGATTCGAAAGTCCAGCATACTGCCACAGCCTCCTGATGTGGAAGCATTTAGAAATACAGCTTCATATAAAGAGTCAAAATACAAACATTTTAGATTTAGCAAAATTACATTTCTCAACGAATGCATCACAGTTCAATGGTCAACTTGTGTGATGTTACGCAAAATAAAAAATGTTTATTTAAATGAGTTCACAATATCTTTTCCCCTATCCTTTCCATCCTCATCTTGTTATCAACTTACGGTACGTCCACACAGCAGCGGAAAAAAATCTTGGAGGTGGGCGTATCTGAAGCTTGGAGATTTTTTGCGAGCAACGCGACCAACAACCAATCACATTAATCTCCCGCCCCCGACATACAAAGCAATAGCAATGTTAAAATGAAGTAAACTGGATATAAAATCCCCAAACAGGCGAAAACCTACCAGTTTCACCCACTGTCTCTGCCTCCTCCCTCCATGCCTGGTTCCTCCGGTTTGTATCCCGGTAAGTTAATAGGGACTGGTCATAAAGAACCGCGTGATTTGCTATCGCAATAACTAATTTCTCCTCCATTTTATTAGGAATATAGAAAATGAACTGCTGTATGTCACTCCCAGCTTACACGCGGTTTGATTGGCTAGCGCTTGTACTGGCAGATTTGCATAAACGGGATTTGATTGGCTGATGCTTCCACCTCAGCTTCAAAAGTTGAACATTGCTCAACTTTTGAATCCTGAAATGCCTGGAAATCTCCGCTTTGCTTCCCCACAATGCAGTTCGGCGAAAAGTGAGGCAAAGTGACGTCACCCCATTCAAAGTGAATGGGCAGAAGCGTTGGAAGATTTTTTTAACGCTGCTGTGTGGACGGGCCGTACTCTCAGTTCATGCTGATAATATCTGTCATCTCCATTACCTAAACCAAGTGTATGTTCATCATGTTTATTCAGTCAGAGTGCATTTAAGGGATCATCACTAATTTCAGGCCATAGTTTCAGCAGGAACTTGGCCAGTTTGTTCCGAGCCTCACTGAGCCAAGCCTCACATCTGCACAATGTTCGAAATGGTGGACACGACATGCTTCAACGCTTCCTTCATCCTAATTTTTGGCATAGAAAGTAGCAAAAATAATACTTTTATGCAAGTGTTTCCCTTTTGTTTTCCATGTCAATTCAGTGAGATCAGGGAGCTTCTATCAGTAGTGAACATATTGAAGAACACGAGAGCAGATTAATCTTTCACAACACCTCACTGTAAAAGAAAATGAAGTCAATATATCAGTTTAAAGTGTAATATGTTCATCAATTAGTTTTGCTTTAATTTACAGCCACACTCCCAGCTATATGCTTAATTAAAAAGGTGTGTATGTGTTTTTG
>JAPTMU010000665.1:0-31010 GCA_028583405.1 Pogonophryne albipinna
CAACATCTGAGTACTTCTACTTTTACTCAAGTACAACATCTGAGTACTTCTATTTTTACTCAAATACAAGATCTGAGTACTTCTACTTTTACTAAGTACAAGATCTGAGTACTTCTACTTTTACTCAAGTACAAGATCCGAGTACTTCTACTTTTACTCAAGTACAAGATCTGAGTACTTCTACTTTCACTCAAGTACAAGATCTGAGTACTTCTACTTTCACTCAAGTACAAGATCTGAGTACTTCTACTTTTACTCAAGTACAACATCTGAGTACTTCTACTTTCACTCAAGTACAAGATCTGAGTACTTCTACTTTTACTCAAGTACAAGATCTGAGTACTTCTACTTTTACTCAAGCACAAGATCTGAGTACTTCTACTTTTACTCAAGAACAACATCTGAGTACTTCTACTTTTACTCAAGCACAAGATCTGAGTACTTCTACTTTCACTCAAGTACAAGATCTGAGTACTTCTACTTTTACTCAAGTACAGGATCCGAGTACTTCTACTTTTACTCAAGTACAGGATCTGAGTACTTCTCTCACCTCTGCTTGTAGGTGAAATGTTACTTTGGATTGGTACTTTCACGTTTAACACTTACATTTAATTACTTTTTGAAGTTTTAATTTCAATGCTAAGACTTTTACTTGCAACACAGTGTTTTGACAGAATGGCAAAAGTACTTTCACTTAAGTTCAGGACCTAAAGAGAGGAATAAGTGATCCTAAGTACAGAAACACGTCCTCCCTGCAGCACTAGCTCCTGGTTTGCCCCTGAGTCTGTGGCTGGGCTCCAGATGGAGACATGTTGGCGCAGCCTGCCAGCAGCGATAAAGCAGCTCATGCTAATTCATTCACAGCTTCCTCATTTACATTCTGCTGCAGGGCTGGGAGGTAACCTCTACAGCCAGCAGAAATCACACAGCCAAAAAAAGAAGAACGGCCAAATATTTGACACTCTTATTAAGATGGTGGGAGGAGAAACTGCGTAGGAAGTTGAGTTACCTGTAGCGACCTGAAGCTTCCCTTCAGCAGCAAACACACACAGAGAGCAGGAGGGTGGGAAGAGAGGAAGAAGCACCACAATCAGTTAGAGCAAAGCACCCGGAAACTTCTGTGCCAAGCGGCGAATTAACGAGCAGCATGCAGAGCCGTGATCCACAACAACAAGGCCTGAAGACTGGAACTCAGGAGGAGTAACTCCAAGAGAGGGATTCCTGATCTAAATGTTTACTTAGTTAAATAAAGAGAGGAGAATTAAATTGTCTGTTTTTAAATCAATTTCTTATTGTGATTAAAAAGTTTAACTTGAATACATTCTGATATGAAGAGTAGGGGAAATACTCATCAATAAATACCACTTCTAAAATCACAATATTTCCTCGATAGTAGGGCTGCTCAATTAATCGTATTTTAAATCGCGATTATGGCTTGCAACGATTACGAAAACAACGTAATCGAAATAAAACTATTATTTGTTTTGGTTTTTCAGTTGAATTATACTTAAAGTTCAGGGTAATCAACCGTTAAAAACATACTGTTCAAATTGTTTCTCTCCAATAGATTGATGTTTTCAAAGTAAATGGATAATCGTTTTTAATAATCGTGATATCAATTATTGAACCAAATAATCGAGATTATGATTTTTGCCATAATCGAGCAGCCCTACTCGACAGTTAAGAAACCAATATTACAATACAACAAACTATCTTAAATAAGGCAATTAAATATCATACAGTCTCCCTGCATACACCCTGATGAACTCAAAAACCTCTTTTCAGGTATACCGTTAAACCTAAATGTAGCTACATATTTAATGTGTGTAATCTTTCACATGCACTCGAGGAGAAAGTAAATCCTTCTTCTGAAATATTCAAACACATTGTTGATTATCTATCCTTAGGCACGGGACGACGTGAGAAAATCCTTGCAGGAATAATTGTGATTTCCCCTTTTCTCTAAGTCGCTTGTAAGGATGTTTATTTCAATAACGGAGATAAACCACAATCAAACTATTGTCGGTGTTTATTAATCCTATATCGTCCCACCCCTGGATACCAATGATTAACATGCTGTGTCATCAAGTTAATGTTATAGTCTTGGGGTTAATCAGAATGTCTAGTATAAAAAAGTTAACGTTCCCTCTTTCAGTTCCTAGTTGGGTGACTGATTAAGGAAACTCTTGTGGTAAGTTTCCCCATGGTTCATGTAGGAAAATGTCCTTAAAAGGGTGTCAGCACATTGTACTGAAAGCAGACATAAGACCTTTGAATCTTCTCTACTGTTTCTAACATGTGTTAAAGGATAGTTATGGCGCATTTCCACTGCAGTGCGTAGCACGGTTTAAGCTTGCCTTGCCAGAGCCGGCCCGTTTTTGGTTGCGTTTCCACTAGTCGTAGTTCCGGCTAACGGGTACTTGTTCACAGTTTTTCTGGCTCTCCAAAATCGTGGTTCTTTCCGGGCCAACAACCGGGCTGAGTATGCTAAACGATTGACGTGAGTGGCTACAACTACAACAAAATGAACATATTTGACCGTGATTAAATTGTAATCCACGTTTCTAAATGATGCCGAAGTAACAACATACTGATACCGGTTAGTAAAAACCATGAATTAATGCTTTGACAAGTCTGCAGACAGACGGCAGGCGAAAAACCTTTTAAAATGCGTGTTTTCTAAATGGAGCTTGGCTAAGCTAACGTTATATATGCTCCGACCGTCCACACTCACAACAACGGCCTATACAGACATAAATAAACCAGCAACTGCATTCACCATGACACAGGCAGTCTGTGGTTTGTACTTGTTTAACTTTTGTCTAGTTTCTGAACAGATATGAAGAGCTGTGAGCTCTGAGTGCTAACAGCTAACGGCTGATGTTGTTTTTCTGTGGTTCTCATTGAAGATGACGCCACGGCTCCGCCTACACTGCGTGACTATAGTTACTGCCCCAGCTACTAAACTGTAATGGAAACGCAGCATAAAGTGAGCCTGGCCTACCAAGGCCTAGCTATACCGTACTAAGCCGTGCAGTGGAAATGCGCCATTAGTCATTGTGCTGTTAGTACCTGTTGGTGTAAAGGCCGCGGCCCGGGGGCAAACTAGAGGAGAAGAGGCAGACAGAGCAGAGGTTAAAGACAACAACAATCCATGCTCCACTTGCTCCAGTTCTTCACCTTTAAATCTGCACCTAGAACGCCGATATGTGTCATGTTTAAAAGTCTGAGAAAAAGTGGAAAGCTGGTTTCCAAAAGTCAAACAAAGGGGTTTCAGTTTGCCCACTTTTTCACTTAATTTCCCCATTTTGGTTTGTCTTACCCAATTACTTAATATAGCTATTTTAATTTGAAGGAAAATACCTAAATAACACGATCTTTACGGTGATATATAGTGGAAATGGTACAAAAGACTTTCGAACAAAACATTTGAAACTTTGGGTCAACAATTCAGAAACAAGGGTCTTTTGATTTACTGGTCAAGCTCTAATAATTTACAACACATGCTGAATGAGCCCCTTGCACCCATCATTGCTCTTGCACCTCTTAACTTGTTATTTTTGCGGGGCTACTCTTTAACGGCAAGGGAAATTACAAATATATAGGTGTAATCGCTCTAAAATGAGTCCAAAATGTGGTTAATAACAATGACATATTAACTTTCTGGCTATATTAAAACCATGAATGTTGTAGAAGATTTAGGATGACAAAATGATACTGATTTCCAGAGTTCCTGCGTTCACTAGGAGCATTAAGGAGTTTAAAATCATGCTGTGAGCACATTGGTACTGGGTGAGGTATGGGGTTAAGGATATTAAGGACAGGTTGACGCCGACATTAAAAATGATAACTGGTAATAAGAAATGAGACCAAACAGGGTGCAGAACTGGTGAGAAGCAGGACATGAAATCACAGATGCATTCAGGTGATTGTACGCTAGGTTATATTATATTTTGTCTCTTTTTCTACAATGGAGGTGTCAGGTGAGCAGTGTGTGTGTGGGGGGGGGGGGGGGGGGGTTTACCTGTCGGGGCTGAGGTGTCGGGTTCATCTGTGGAGGAGGGGAGGCAAACACAACAGACTGCCCGGGGGAGTATGAGGGCTGAAAGAGACAGGAAGTTATGTCAACAGCAGAAAGGTGGGATGTGAGAGGAACACTAATGCGGCTTTCACACCAGAGCTTTTCCCTTTCAAGCTCCGAGCGGGAGCTTTTCTGGTTCAGCTCCGGTTTCCCTTTTCTGCTCCCGCTCTGTTCACACCGCCCAGAACTGCCGCTGCTCCGTCATGACGTCACCGTTTACGTGCCTGCTTCATAAAATCCAAACCGCGCGGAAATCCCTCACATTGACAACAACAACAATGGCCGATTGTATTGAAGCGCTGTTCGCTTTGGTTATCCTCTTACGAAACGACATGGAAGGCATCGGACGACTTTACAAGGGACGACTTTACTTGGAACTTTACAAACATCACACGCAGGCATTTTGTTGTTGTTCAGGAGGTTGATCCCGCCCATGCCCCTGCCTCGACGTAAGCGCCGCCGCCTCTTAGCTCCGAAGCTCTTGCCTCTAGACCGACAATTTTTATTTGCTTGTCGTTGTTCCTTAAAACCGGAAGTGAGTCAGCACGTTGAACTTCTGCCTCCCTTGTCTTAAAGTGAATGTATATTGCTTGTAAAGCTTTTAGATGGTTGCTAACAAGTGGCTACATGACATAACTAAACATCATAAGGCTGGACAGTAGCCGCCGTTAGCTTAGCAGTGGTAACATTGTAGTCATGCAACTGTGGTGTAAAGTGTTACAGCTCAACAGCAGCTTTTTAATTGTTGCATTTACACTTCAAAATGTATGTTAATTTGTGAGTTTTGTGTATTATATGTTCATTTGGAAAATTAGCTTATTTTTCTCAATAATTAAAAATCCAAGTCCCTTTGGAAAATTGAGGGAAAACGGTCACACCGAGACGAAGTACACGACTCGGAGAGACGGAAACAACACGTCTACACAATGCTGTCCGTGACTGCAAAAGACGGACTCCTTCCTAAAAAGATGGACTGCAGTTATGTTGACTGTCTGAAAGCTAGAATCTGGACAGGTGTATTTTGAAGATGAAAAAGCCTTCTGTTGAGGACCTAAGAGTTTTACGTTGAAATTTGAAATAAAGTTAATAATACTATTGGACTTTCCCTTAAGGTAAAGAAAGCAATGCTATTTCCAGGGTCTGCCAACAGATACAAGTCATAGAATAGAGAAATGTGTTCTCTGCTTTTAACCCATCCCAGTCCCAGGAGTCTGGTACTAGGAGCAGTGGGCAGCTATTGTACAGCGCCCGGGGAGCAATGGGAGTGAGGGGGGAAGGGGGTTGTCCGGTGCTTTGCTCAAGGGCACCATGGCAGGGCAGGAGGTGAACTGGGACCTCTCCAAGTAGCAGTCCACACTCCATATTTTAAGTCTGGTCGGGGACTTGAACCGGCGACCCTACGGCTCACAGTTCAAGCCCCTACTGACTGAGCATCTGCCGGACTAACAAAGCACTTATATACTAACTAAGGACTAGGGCTGCAACAAACGACTAATTTGATAATCGATTAATGAAACGATTAATCGACTATTCGGACTATTATGCCTTGCACAATTTCTCTAGCGCTCTTATTTAGCCATCAACTTCTAGATTTAGCTTGAGGTTGTTTTAGGCATGTGGAAACTAACAATGAAGACGATAAAGATACTTGATTCAAAAATACATATATTATTAAATTAACTAAACACATTTTGAACAAAACTAACATTGCTTTTTATTTAAATTAAATAATATTTCACATCAAAAGAAACAACAATGTTTTAACAAATAGTATTAAATAATCTGATGACAGAACTGTAAACAGAATAGCTGAAACTTTAACAAACTAAATAACTCTGTTTCCTCTAATCATTAACCCATGTTTGTATCATGTAGTTAACTCCGTGTGTTGCTGCTAGCATACAGAACACCTGACGTGGAAACGTTCCTCGTGGATGGGGCTACAGAGCTGATAGAAAGACAGTGGAACCCGGTGCATTCCTCCGTCTGGATGTGGAGCACTTTTGATAAATGTTTAGACAAATTGCTCGTGTTACCGCCCTTACATGATAAACTCTTATTGGTAACGAGCATTCTCCACATCGAGACGGGTAACATTTAACCACCTTGGAGCGCTTCTCTCCGCCATCTCCTCCGTGTGTGTGTTGCTGCATGTAGCAGCTGCGTGTGTAAACTGCCCCGCCCCCTCACACACAGACGGGGAGAGAGATCTCGTCTCGATTGGAAAGATCAAAAATACATCATAGACGCATTTTTGTTTTCTTTTTGCATATTAGAAACGAGTTGGCGACACTAAGACCGCGATATTATGTTTTTGTAGCAATAATACATGACATATTTTTTAAATGTCTCCAGTACGGATAAAAAGACTGATACCGTTGGAGCTTAACGGCGCGTAAAACACACGTGATGACGTCCACCAACTAATCAACGACTGAATTAGTTGGCAACTAATCTGGTAATCGATTAGTTGTTGCACCCCTACTAAGGACTGGCTTACCTAAAGCCAGTTGAGTAGCACTTGACATTTTTTGGCTCTATGAAACCTGATCATATGTACTTATATGATTCTGTTTTCTTCAAGTTTGTATCTTCTTGGTCGAATGCACTTACTGTAAGTCGCTTTGGACAAAAGCGTCAGATAAATGCAATGTAAAAAATATATTGTGACATCCTGCAAACTCCCGCAGGCAACTAATTCCTTATTTCTCTTCTCTATTTAAACATGAGCTAAATCAAGCCCCTACTGACTGAGCCACTGCCGGACAATAGCATTAATAATACTATTGGACTTTCCCTTAAGGTAAAGAAAGCGATGCTATTTTCAGGGTCTGCCAACAGATACAAGTCATCCCCTTGCACTGGAACGATAGTAGGGATGCCAGAAACTGAACATGATCAAAATCGAAAATCGGACAGCCCTGGCGAATAATAATCGATTATTTCTCCGCCTCAGAGAGCAGGCTGTTGTTTTATCTGCTTCTCATTACGTGCACACCGAGCGCCACGTGGGGTCGAGCAACAAGTCCCAGAAGAGTCAGAACAGGAAGTGAGGTAGCGGGGTTCCTTACCTGTGATAGGCCAGGGGAGGGGGCAGGGTGGGGGATGGAGGGGGGTCCTGTTATAGGCTGTGGTGCTTTATTCATTTCATGGAGTTCTGCATGGGGAGGCAGATGTGGACCTGTGTACAAATCTGGGGAGAAAAGACGGAGAAAATGATATTTATTCATCAAAATAAGGCATTTTTACAAACGTACGATTTTACTGTGAAGTCCTGATCACTCCCTAATGTTCGTACATTTTACTGTTTTTCTTTTTTCTTTCGGACAGACAAACTTAAGATGTACAATTACTACGTCTTGAAAAAACACTAATTGTTTGCTGCCAAAAATATATTACAAAAAATAAAAATAAGGCATTGTTTATTTCACATTCAGTACTGTAGGAGTGAGGATAACGGCCAATGGAAGATCAAATGAAATTAAGAAGAAATAAATACAAATATATAGATATTTGTATAAGTTTAGGTAAAATGTCAAATTAAACAGAAAATATGAAAAGCACAACACATTATATATACTAATATATATAGAAGTTTAATGGTATTAATACAAATGCAATGTGTAGGAAATGAGACCTCACTTGCATACTTACATTTATGAATCTTTTCAGGTCCTGAGTGCAGTTACACTGAGGAACGTTTTTTCCTATAGAGAAGAGAAGAGAGAGAAACTTTATTAACACTGAGTGAACACTTATTGATGAGTTCATATGGAGCTAGGGCTGTACCCGAATATTCGTTCGTTGGAGTACTATTCGGGTTTCAATTGTTAGTTTTTCCCCCGTTTTTTTTCCAAATTGAATTTATTGAAATCTCCAATATCAACGTAAGAGCTTGTGCCTCTTCGGGGGGTGCTAACACTTAACCATAAACGTTATCGTTTACTTTCTCCGTCTTTATATGTAGATATTACTTTTCTCCGTTAATCTCTGTCACGTTGTTTCCATAGCAACAACAACTTCCTGTCAACAGCGCTACCTCTCCTTCAAAATAAAAGCATGTCCATAAATAGGAAGCCAAGCCAAATTACACTTAAGACACAACTGCAACGAAAGTAACAAACAATGCGATATCCTTTTCAATTTCAAAGAACACAAATTGGGTTACATTAACAAATAACTATAAAACAACAATACTGTAGAATAACAAAATGAATGCCGTGAATACACCGAAATACACGTGTTGAAGCGGTTCGCTTATATATCTTACAAGATCAGCGCCACAGCATCACCTCATACTAGGGCTGAACGATATACCGTGTCATGGCGATAACCGCGATATTCACACCGCAGGGACGTGCGGTTTTATTCATTAAAAAAAAAATGCTAACGCACTTTAGCACAGAATTCAAAATAAAGATACCCTTATTACTTATCGAAACTGCACATACAATATATCCGATTAAAGCTGAGACTCCACAGATTATTTAAGTATAGTATCTAATCGATCCGATCTCGCGACAGGGGAAGCAAACACAGACTCACAACACGTACCTTTACGGAGCTTTTAGGGAGATCGTCTCACCGTAGCTGTCAATCTGATCAAAAGACGTGTTCAATGGCATTAAAACGAGAAAAAACGCGGCTGAATCGGTTAATCCATAGGTTGATAATGTGTCTGCGTAATAATTTTTCTCATTTATAATCCATAATTCAATTTTTATGTAATAATCGGAGAGGAAAAGTTAGCTGCTAATGGTAGCCACCGGAACGCAAGGAAACCCTCTTCTGGGGCCATTTGGGTGGATTTTCCATATCTCTGGCCCCCCTTGGTCGATTTTGACGAATGAAATCTCTTTATAACCGCTAGAGCCAATGGAATCGAGGGAAAGTTCTACAGACACAAACACGTTACCAAATAAGGAGTGAGTGTGTCACGTGGCCAAAACCGGAAGCTGCATACACTCTGGTAAGGCAAGGCAAGTTTATTTATATAGCACTTTTCAACACAAGGCAATTCAAAGTGCTTTACAAAAAAATGAAAGACATTAAGAAAATTGAAAGACATTAAGAATCTACACGGAGACGAATACTAACCGAAGTCGATATTAAAAAAGTCTTCCGTCCAAACGGAATCCGCTCAAGAAACGTGTCAGTCCACACGAGACCGCTCGACCCGCTGTAGTACATATGCCAGGCCTGTAAGTGGCGCTATACCTCCGCCACCAAATACACCAAAAGCAGCGAAGAAGACCCCCGAGCATGGTTGCCATGGTTGCCATGCTGTTTATTCTCCGTGGTGAATTTATTAACATGTAGTTCATGTAGTTCTCCATGTCCACTTGTTGCTGATGGTTGTGGTAGAGGAGCCGTAGATTTTGCATTAACATCTGTAGCATGGTCAGTAGCGTCTGACAGTAGCTACTGACCATGCTACAGCAGTGAGCAGCAGAGGTGGGGAGAGGCGTGGCTATGGCTTCATGGTAATCAGGAAGATTATCATATAGGACGTACACACGGAGCCGTTTGGCCCCCCAGAGCAGAGCGTTCCGTCCGCATATCTACCCGCCTTGGGACTCGTTATCGTTTGAGGGGTCAATTTCCGCCGTACCTTTACGGCCTCGTGTGAACGAACCGTCCATACGATAGAGAACTGTAGCAGATACAACCCGTTTCGTGTCTGTGTGGACGGGGCCTTTACTATGAAAGATCTAACTTAAAATACTAAAGGGCATGATATATACGATGTAGAGTACAATGTGCACATTTTACTTGACATGTACTATGTTTATATAGTTCTATATATATTCTGACTCAAGATGGTTCTTAATTATTGGATTACCGGGCAAACATTAGTTGAGGTTGTGATAAATATGTTCAGAGAGGTAAATGTAACTCTAAACAGAACTGAAAGACATGTTAGACATTCTTCCTAACATTGGGGGGTTTATTTTTAGTTGTGGTCCGATAGTATGTGAACTAAGTGAGAGACAAAGAGCTGTGTCACAGTAAAGGAAGTCTGTCAGACAGCTCAAAGCTTCTCTGTTTTCTTAAACTACACACATGGTAGACAGTCGCACTGAATTTATCCAGTGGACCAGAAATAAGTCCTGAAAAAGCTGGAAATGAGTCATCATGTTAGCACTTCCTGTTTCCTCGTCTGTATGTAAAAAGGTTTTTGTGAATGAGATTTTGGTTTGAATCATGAAACAATAACTGTGGTTAATAATAGACTTATATATACATAAAGTATGTCAGTAAACACCCCACTGGTTAATGTCCGAGGCTTATATTTGTCATAAAACGTCATCATCCTGAACGTTAGCCACCTTTAGCTTAGCGGTGGTGACGTGAAGTCATGTGACCGTGCTGTAGTTCCTTTATAGCACAACATTAGCCACCTTTAGCTTAGCGGTGGGGACGTGAAGTCATGTGAACGTGCTGTAGTTCCTTTATAGCCCAACATTAGCCACCTTTAGCTTAGCGGTGGTGTTGTTGTGAAGTCATGTGACCGTGCTTTAGTTCCTTTATAGCCCAACATTAGCCACCTTTAGCTTAGCGGTGGTGAGGTGAAGTCATGTGACCGTGCTGTAGTTCCTTTAAAGCCCAACATTAGCCTCCTTTAGCTTAGCGGTGGTGAGGTGAAGTCATGTGACCGTGCTGTAGTTCCTTTATAGCCCAACATTAGCCTCCTTTAGCTTAGCGGTGGTGACATGAAGTCATGTGACCGTGAAGTAGTTTCTTCTAGGGGTCGACTGATTATCGGGGCCGATATTCCTCATTTGACCGATTATCGGTATCGGCCTTTTTTTTATCAAATTGCCGATAAAACTTTGGCTCTGATGCGGCCGTTTCTCTGGCTGCAGTCACCACTCTGTGTACACGAGCAATGTCCCGCCCACAGCGCTATCTGATAGGCTATTACTGGAGTGTCAATCAACACTGAAGATTTTCCGGGCGGGAGCCAGCCAGAGGCGGGACCTTCTCAGATTACAGGCAGGTGCGAAAGAACGCAGAGACAGACACAGAGGCAAGCAGCAGCGCTGAGCGGCAGAGCCATACATGTGTTTCGAAGATAAGTCAGTTGAAAGCCGAAGTTCAATAAACATCCCTATCCCCTCAGCTGATGAAGTTGCAAAAACACCACGATCTTATGATCCAATTCTATCAGTTTCCCAGTTACAGGGACGCGGGAAGTCAGTCAGAGTTGGGGGTGCGTGCAGCGTCTCGCAGTTTTTCAGGTTGATATGTGAAGCTCATTAGCTAGCCAACATATTAGAAGTGAGGCTACTAGACTAACGTTAGGTCTACTGTAATAGCCTCACTTTTAATAGTTTGCAAAACATTAGCTAGCACTAGTGTTTTGCAGTTGCTAGCAGCTTATTGGGATGTTATGCTAGATAGACAGGCATTGTTTTGATATAATAAATTAAGCATTATTGTTAGTTAAGCATGTCAGCCTACAGCGTGTCTCTCTAACTCATTGCAGATGGCTGCACTAAAGAAAAGGGCACAGAGAGGAAACCAGTTGTAAGAGGTTTAAAAGTTCATTAAACATAATATATGCTTAAATGCATTTCAAAGAAGTTGTGTTGGAGTTTCTGTTATTCTACATTTTGACAAAGATTTTCTGATTTTACTGCAAATGTATATCGGTTCCAAATATCGGTTATCGGTCTCCTTGATTACTAATAATCGGTATCGGCCTTGAAAAAGCCATATCGGTCGATCCCTAGTTTCTTTATAGCTTAACGTTAGCTTTTTACTTCAGATATCATCCGAAAGTTGTGTTAATATGTGGAGATTATCCTGCTGAACAATACGCGTAGGTATCATTTTTGTCAAGTGAAAAAGGAAGATGCTACCTTTCAAGTCGGCCTACAAAATAAACACCACTGCATCACTCTATTATAACCGAGTATAATTGTGGTTATTGCGTGTGCTGATATACGATCCATCCACTGACAACAATACCACGACAACGTATTCAATCAATTTAAGAAACAAACATGGTGCAGGTTTTTACAGAAAGGGCGGAAACTCAGGTTTTAACACACACACACACACACACACACACACACACACACACACACACACACACACACACACACACACACACACACACACACACACACACACACACACACACACACACACACACACACACACACACACACACACACACACACACACACACACACACCCACACCACACACACAAAAGCCTGAGTCATGCTGAGCCTGTGTGTTCATTGAAGAGGAAATCACACAGCATAAATGGTTGTTATCCCCATTTTTAACAGAAAATGTTTCGTCATTGATCGAGTTATTTTTTTTAACAATGACAGGAAAGTCTGACAGTCCTTTTCAAATGAGGAGGATCTACTCTACTAAAAAAGCAACAGAGTGGTTATGCATTTAACCAATAACAAGTATTTTATTCCCTAAAAACTGATCTTCGTCATATTGAAAGCAACCATATTCATATCTCACTCAAACAGGATTAATAAAGTAATTTACAAGAAAGAAATACATGCCTCTATAGCTAATATGTGATCCTATTGAACCAATCAATTTCACTGCAGGGAGATGTCTGCAGATTATCTCCGAACAAACAACTCAATATCAGTTTTGCACGGATGTGTTGGTGTCGTTTTCACAAAATCTTTACAAAATAAGCTTTCCGATGAATAATCCCCAGTGATGTGGACATAGCGGCTAAGAAAATGACACCACTTTACTGTTATGCAGCCTTCAAAGACATTTATTACAATATACAAAATGTAAGACAACATGTAGTCTCATATCACAATACCGATATTATATTGATATATTGATCAGCCCTAACTTTTTGTACCATGTTGTTGTTAGTTGACTGAAAGCTAACCTACTTTTGCTCGACTAAATGCCAAATAAGCAACGTTTGAGAGGACTTTTTTGTGTATGTATTCAAGTGGACTTAATCATACTAGGGCTGTCCCGAATACCATTTTTCGGGCTCCGGATATTCGGTTGTAATCAGCGGCATTGTGTGTTACTTTCGTTGCAGTTGTATATGTCTTAAGTGTAATTTGGCTTGGCTTTCTATTTTGTATGAACATGCTTTTATTTTGAAGGAGAGTTAGCACAGTTGACAGGAAGTTGTTGTTGCTATGGAAACAACGTGACGGAGATTAACGGAGAAAAAGTAATATCTACATATAAAGACGGGGAAAGTTAACGATAACGTTTATGGTTAAGTGTTAGCACCCCCCGAAGAGGCACAAGCTCTTACGTTGATATTGGAGATTTCAATAAATTCGAAAAAAATTACGGAAAAATAATAATAACGAAACCCGAATAGTACTCCAACGAACGAATATTCGGATATAGCCCTAAATCATAAGCGAGAAGACCGAATGAGACATGCAACACAATATAATCAGATATTGTATTTTTGGCCCTTGTTGTGATTGTAATCCCGCAGTATCGCCTTTAGTTAGGATTGAGTTTGTGCAGGAATCTGTGTTGTAGGAGTGTTTTGGTTTTGCTACACCCCATCATCACAGTTTCGTTATTTGAGCTGGTTTGACACGCAGCACTGTGGAGAGATTCACTGCTGGAGAAACATGCTCCTACAGATGTTGCATCATCCTCTGCATGTCCTCCCATGACCTGCTCAGGAAGACAGCGGGAGAACATGTCCTTAAGTTCGCTAAAACTATCAGTTTCTATGTTTTAATATTGTTTATTCTGTCCACACAACATCTGTCCGTCCTCTTCGCTTAATCTCCTTGAGGTTAAGTCCATATATCGTCCATTACTTGGGGGTTTTTCGGTGGGTTTTCCCCCTATGCATTGCACTGCTGCAGGGGTTTTGTTTACGGCATGGTTTGAAAAGCCCCCTAAAGGCAAATTTGGGATATGAGGCGATATACAATAGACGGATAAATAAACAGACGCTGAAGTCCCCGTTGTTAAATAAATGCTTACTCGGAATATCCTTTTGTATTACAAGCTTTGCTGAAAACTATGACAACTTTACTTCCCGCTGAAGTCAGTCTAAAGGTACACGTGTAACTGGTTTCATGAGCTAATGGAGAGCAGATGATGTCAGGATACTTTGTAAATGACATCATCTTTATAAATAGGCAACTACGGTTAAGTACGAGGATTACTAATGATGTGCTTACAACTAACAAAGTATCATTTAGTAGGACTGTTCGTGCACATTTGCAAATTGGTTTCACAATGAATTAATTGAACGAAAGTGGATCAAATGGATGCCGAAATAACCAAGGCTTGAGGCCGGTTTGCAAAATACTGAACGTATGCTATTGTGAAGTCGGTATGAAAGACTTTTAAAATGCTTTAGGAGTTTTTCTAAAGCATGTCTACTCAGGGGAGAGGCGGGTGCGGAGGTGATTCACAATCAGGCCAGCTGTAGAGGAGACCCTCTCAGCTGGAATGTGGGCATAAGATGAGGTTTGAGTCTGCGTGTAGGGAGGGGCAGCAGCCGTATCATTAGCTAGAACTAGCTAGATCTGATGGATTTGGACATAAACGCGAGTGAAGTATAACCGGACGCGAGAGAGAGATCAGCACCTGCAGCTCTGCCCGCTGTGAGGGACCGGTGAGCGGCGCAAAACACACCTTTAGACCTAAGACCTAAACACACCTTTAGACCTAACACACTTAGCTATGGCACTGTCGTATACATTGAATTATTCCATTTGATCATATGTAATCAACTTAGGCACCCCTCCCAAAAATTTAAAAAATACAATAAAAATATTCATAACTGATATTCTCATACCTGAATAATCGATTAATCGTTCCCATCCCTAACAATTATTAGATATCGCAACTTAAATAAAAAGAAAACACTTAAACATAGGTTCAACAGTGTGGCTCTGCTTCGGACAAACATAATGTTCCCATGATCAAATGTCCAATCAGCAAGCGTCGGTCACAAGCACACCAGCAAGTCTGACATGTCAACTTGATGAAGCGAAGGGAAATAAAAAGGGTTTAAGTGCAGTGACACACGTCATCAAAGCAGCACAGTCTGGTCTTTGGACATTCGGCCAAAACCCACACAAGTCCAGCAGACTGCCTTCGAGTTTCACAACAGGAAGCTCAGTCGTGACCTTATGCGTGACAGCCTGGATCTGAATCATCGTGCATTTGTCCTGTGATTACACTGTGAGTCATTCATTAACCACAACTAAAACATGGGTGAGATCACTGCATGATATTCCCCTGCGCTGATGAATGGTAAAAAAAAAAAATTGTAGTAGTTTGTAGATGGACAATAACACTGGACAGCAAATATGTACTTATGTTGAGGTAGCAAATATGTACTTATGTTGATGTAGTATTTCCATCCACTTTACCACTAATTTCATACAAATCAGAGGAAAAATATTGCACATTTTAATCCATTACATATGTTTAAAAATAACTTCATTGATAATAATACAAAATATAGATCAATAAATCACTGATGAAGTATTTTACATGTTAAGATAACCACATTGTTCCCTTGTTGAAATAAAAAAATAAAAACGTGCCGCTTTACCAACTGCCACATTAAAGTGATGAACACATTAATGCACGAATAATTATAATACAGTATAAATTATTCTGAAATAAACTGTGCAGGATCATGATACTTTAATTATAAGTATATAATGATCCCAAAACGGGTGTCCATAAAATGTTTAATATGCTACTGTTTGTGTATATTTAATCTATTAAATTTGAACACATTTGTGATCAATAAAGTATATCAAATCAAACGTATCCGACGTAAATAATTGTAATTTCACCCGAGTACTTTGTCCACCTCAGGACATCACAGCCTTATATTCTCCTGTGCTAAAACAAGGCAAACAACAAATAATATATATTTGTGGGTAAGGGTATCTGCCTATGTGGGGCCCAATGAGACTGCATCCATTTTGGCCCACATGCTCAGATAGGGTCTCATGTCTGCTGCAGAGAGCAGGATGAGAATTAATGAAACAGCATTTTAAAAACACAAACAATGTCGCCCTCCTAACAAACAAAAGTAATAAAAACAACTTCCACATTAAACTAAACATGCATTTGCAACACGCGCAGGACACGTTGTCCATAACACAGGGGCGTGTCTGCACGTCTACACACACACACACAATCTACGACAGTTATTTGCATGCAATTTGTAATAAACACACGCCTCTTGTAATGCTCTGTCATGCCAAAAAGCCGATGACAAATGTGTGTGTGTCGAAGATGTTCTGCGGTTAGCCACGTTGCTAACTGTGCTAGGCCCAATCTGGGTTTACCACGTGGTTTCTCCTGCTATTGGCGCGATGCACGCCCAGATCGCCGGCTTCATGCCAGCCACGCCTCAACTAAAACCACCCCTGACAACCCCTAACATGCAATAAAAACAACCCTACTACCCTACTAAACACAGGACAATGTAAAGCAGTCGGCGATGAAAAAGGACACGTGATAATCGTGTGAATGAATGAGATAACTATCAAAGCTAAAGGAGGTGGGGGCTGGCTACTACCGGTTATTAGCTCGAAATGCTACTCACAAAAGAGCAACTAGGTATGCTCAAAAAGCTTCATTTAAATTGGTATAAACACAGAAGGCAATGCTGTCAATGTGTCGTGACAATGAGTAATGTTACAGTAAAAGACCACGATGAGTCAGACACCTACGTTTCATGCAGCAAAAATATCTACAGCAACATCACAACCTGCGTGCAGTACATGGTGTCCTGATGGGAATAACCAGGATGTGTTAACATGTTTCTAAGTAGCATAGCTTCAATTAAAGCTGCTTACATAAACAGATATAGCATGGCCCTATGTGTCAGTAGCTTCACCTGACCTGTCAATAATCCACCCTCTTATAGCTCCTTAAAATTGACACTTAATATTTGACAACACATGTTTTTCTTATTATCTGAGAGGAGTAACTTAACGTGTGTTTGGCTCAGGAGAAGAAATATACTGTGGTATTGATATATTTCCCCCTTATTGTTTCAGACTGCTAGTACCATCATTACATAGCCATCATAATTAATCAGATGTCCTGTATTAGTCCCACAGCGGGGATATTAACAGTATTAAAGCAAAGGTGGTATAGCAGGTAAACAAAATTAAAAGGCATGCAGTAATAAACAAGAAAAGCAGACATTACCATTAAAATACAAATATGCACATGGCACACAAGGTTTCTAGTTATCAGTATGCATTTGTTTTACACCCACAATATATATACAAGCAGCCAGGATGTGTTTAAAGTATTAAAAAAAAACGAACTCCATCACTTTCGGTTAAAAGAAACTACGACACACGAACTGATTTAACCTACAACTGCCAAGCTAGCTAGTTAGCAAACTGTCGGCGAGCTATCAGCATAAAGCACCTTAACCGGCAAAAACAACAACACCGTGATGCGACAATCCACCGGTCTTTTATCACACGGAACAAAGCACACACAATACACACGTTTCCTAGACACTTGATAAGAATACACTCCATCGTGTCTGTGTTTCGTAGCATTAGCTCGCTAGCCTGTTAGCTAAAGTGAAGAAAGAACACCCACGTCGTTTTAGCATGTGATGCTATGCTAACAGGCTAATCCCTGAAAACACAGCAGAAAACCAGTGAAGAAAGTCACCCTATGGAGCTGTTTCTCCGGAATAAAAGGTGAAACCTACATGTGACTGACCTCCCAGGGTGTTTTTTTACCAGCGACTTGAATTTTAGCGGGATATTTAAGCGTGTTAATGTAGAATTTGGCTGGGAATCGTCGCTTTACCTTTTCTCTCCTTGAGTCCGCAGAGCCGGACGGACGGAAAATCTCCCCGGAAGCCGGTAGCGGGTACTTCCGGTAGGATCCCGTGACGTGATACCTTTATTTTTTTATTTACAAATAAATAAACAGCGGTGGAAGAAGTACTCAGATCTTGTACTTGAGTAAAAGTAGATGTACTCAGATCTTGTACTTGGGTAAAAGTAGAAGTTCTCAGATATTGTACTTGAGTAAAAGTAGAAGTTCTCAGATATTGTACTTAGTAAAAGTAGAAGTACTCAGATCTTGTACTTGAGTAAAAGTAGAAGTACTCAGATCTTGCACTTAGTAAAAGTAGAAGTACTCAGATCTTGTACTTGAGTAAAAGTAGATGTACTCAGATCTTGTACTTGGGTAAAAGTAGAAGTTCTCAGATATTGTACTTGAGTAAAAGTAGAAGTTCTCAGATATTGTACTTAGTAAAAGTAGAAGTACTCAGATCTTGTACTTGAGTAAAAGTAGAAGTACTCAGATCTTGCACTTAGTAAAAGTAGAAGTACTCAGATCTTGTACTTAGTAAAAGTAGAATTACTCAGATCTTGTACTTGAGTAAAAGTAGAAGTACTCAGGTCTTGTACTTAGTAAAAGTAGAAGTACTCAGATCTTGTACTTGAGTAAAAGTATAAGTACTCAGGTCTTGTACTTGAGTAAAAGTAGAAGTACTCAGACCTTGTACTTGAGTAAAAGTAGAAGTACTCAGGTCTTGTACTTAGTAAAAGTAGAAGTACTCAGATCTTGTACTTGAGTAAAAGTAGAAGTTCTCAGATCTTGTACTTGAGTAAAAGTAGAAGTACTCAGGTCTTGTACTTAGTAAAAGTAGAAGTACTCAGATCTTGTACTTGAGTAAAAGTAGAAGTACTCAGATCTTGCACTTAGTAAAAGTAGAAGTACTCAGATCTTGTACTTAGTAAAAGTAGAATTACTCAGATCTTGTACTTGAGTAAAAGTAGAAGTACTCAGGTCTTGTACTTAGTAAAAGTAGAAGTACTCAGATCTTGTACTTGAGTAAAAGTATAAGTACTCAGGTCTTGTACTTGAGTAAAAGTAGAAGTACTCAGACCTTGTACTTGAGTAAAAGTAGAAGTACTCAGGTCTTGTACTTAGTAAAAGTAGAAGTACTCAGATCTTGTACTTGAGTAAAAGTAGAAGTACTCAGATCTTGCACTTAGTAAAAGTAGAAGTACTCAGATCTTGTACTTAGTAAAAGTAGAATTACTCAGATCTTGTACTTGAGTAAAGTAGAAGTACTCAGGTCTTGTACTTAGTAAAAGTAGAAGTACTCAGATCTTGTACTTGAGTAAAAGTATAAATACTCAGGTCTTGTACTTGAGTAAAAGTAGAAGTACTCAGACCTTGTACTTGAGTAAAAGTAGAAGTACTCAGAGTGTAGGAATACTCTGTTACAGTAAAAGTCCTGCATTCAAAATGTCCCTCAAGTGAAAGTAGAAAAGTATTCTCATCAAAATATAGTGAAAGACAGTAAAAGTAGTCGTTGTGCAGATTGGTCCATTTCAGAATAATATATATGATATGTTTTATAATGATTGATCATGAAAGTGTTCTCAAAGCTGGTGAAGGTGCAGCTAGTTTGAATGACTTTGTAGACTGCAGGGTAGCTGGTGGATTTACTCCAGGTGGAACTACAGTCTGATTTAACACTTGATTATATTTCACATCATTCATCCAGATCTGTAAAGTAACTAACGGTATTAAATATATAGAAAAACTCTAACTCTAAGTAATTAAGTACAAGTCAGTTACTTGTACTTAATTACTTTACACCTCTGAAAATATATCTCGTTCTCCCGGTTGTAACTGACTTACAATCTCATTATTATGACTTTCTTTATGTTTTTTACATATTGACTGTTTTTCAGTTGTTTAATTCTGTCTTGTATTATTTTACAGTTTTTGTAAAGTGTAATTTGCTGCCAAAAGTACATCTTAATTAAATATCATCTATTGTTGGGAATATATATGAACTTCCCGTAAAAGCCATGGCCCTTTTGTTTATTTACAATTTATGTATTTCATATTTTAATGTATTGACTGTTTTTTGATTGTCTTTTATTCGTTTTTTTCTTATTAGTTTGTTCAGAATATCTATAAGACATTTTATTTTTGTTCAGGTACATTTTACAACAACAAATATACTTTAAATCACCCAAAATATATATGTATTGGGCTTACACTTGGAGAAGTATTTTTTTTAAATTAAATGGTACCTAAGAAACGTAAATGTACTTCCTAAAATAGTAGAAATGTTTATTATATATACACTTGTTTAATTCTGTTTATTATTAGTAATTTACATGTACTTCCATACTTTTACTGTGAATATCTATAGGCAATATAAAAAGTATTTGTATTGTGTTTAAAATATTTTCAGTCGCAAATTGGGAAATGTGTTAATTGCAGCGGCATGAAAAACAAAGTATGGAACATAACTAGAAATGAAAAGAGTAGAAAATAAACAATTATGCAATATTAACATCTCAAATTAGAACATAAAACAGCCAATATGTGTAGAATATGTTCATAATGTACAACAATATTTTGTATTACTGCCGATTTGTATTCCTTAATATTCAATTTCAATGTAAATACTGTTATACAGTGGGGCAAAAAAGTATTTAGTCAGCCACCAATTGTGCAAGTTCTCCCACTTAAAAAGATGAGAGAGGCCTGTAATTTTCATCCTAGGTACACTTCAACAATGAGAGACAGAATGGGGGGAAATAATCCAGAAAATCACATTGTCTGATTTTTAAAGAATTTATTTGCAAATTATGGTGGAAAATAAGTATTTGGTCAATAACAAAAGTTCATCTCAATACTTTGTTATATACCCTTTGTTGGCAATGACAGAGGTCAAACGTTTTCTGTAAGTCTTCACAAGGTTTTCACTGTTGCTGGTATTTTGGCCCATTCCTCCATGCAGATCTCCTCTAGAGCAGTGATGTTTTGGGGCTGTCGCTGGGCAACACGGACTTTCAACTCCCTCCAAAGATTTTCTATGGGGTTGAGATCTGGAGACTGGCTAGGCCACTCCAGGACCTTGAAATGCTTCTTACGAAGCCACTCCTTCGTTGCCCGGGCGGTGTGTTTGGGATCATTGTCATGCTGAAAGACCCAGCCATGTTTCATCTTCAATGCCCTTGCTGATGGAAGGAGGTTGTCACTCAAAATCTCATGGCCCCATTCATTCTTTCCTTTACACGGATCAGTCGTCCGTTGTGTTGAATGCCATGCCACTTAACATATCTGAAGGGAGACTGGAATACAAAATATATATATATATCAAAACAAAAAGCTAGCATCTAATTTCAATTACACATTTCAAACACAGTATTTTCCCACATATGCAAGTTATATTTATTTGGATTTATGCATTCATGTTGAGAATGTTCCATTCAAAAATGTTATTATTAAAAATGCATTTACACTGTCGCGCCACCTAACCATTCGCCAAAATGTTTTTAATACCAGCGGTAACCGTCCAAGCGCCGTGCAAAAAACAATCTTCAAATAAAAGCAAGTCACCGGAGGAGTTAAAGGAGAGTGACAGAGAGCATGAGAAGAAGAGGGAGAGGAAGTTTCAGCCAGCTTGATCGATGGAGTTGGCTTCTGGTGCAGTGACGCGTCCTAAAACCCTTTTATAATCTATCGATTAGATTTATGATTCGAAAATTATAAAAGTAGGGTAGACATGTGGAGATTATCCGGCTGAACAAAACGTGCATTTATCTAACAGGTTTGTTTTCCACAGACCTTATTTCCAGCTATTTTCCAAAACCCTGTGGAGAAATCCTAGCTCCGCGGGAACTTGAGACCCTGGCGCACCGTGCTGAGTAGTCGGGACTGGAGCGAAAGCCTCCACCGGGTCACGCAGAAAAACTCGCTGGGCCGTGGCAGACCAGGGAGCTGATGCATTTGGGAGGAAATCCCCCGGAACTCTCAGCGGCTGACCGTAGACCATCTCCGCTGTCGAACACTGCAGATCTTCCTTAGGTGCGGTCCTCAGGCCCAGCATCACCCAGGGCAGCTTGTCGACCCAGTTACCGTCCGTAAGGCCTGCCTTGAGGGCCGCCTTCATGGAGCGATGAAAGCGCTCACAGAGCCCGTTAGCCTGAGCGGTAGTCCTGTGCAGCTTAACTCCCAAACCGCCTGCCACAGCGTTCCCGAGTTCGGACGTGAACTGAGAGCCCCTGTCTGAGGAAATGTTCTGACGGGGTGCCAAAACGACACACCCACGTTGCAAATGAAGGCCCGGGCAACGTCTGCGGCTGATGTCGAAACGAGCGGGAACCGCCAACGGGTCGTTCTGTCCACCATGGTGAGGAGGTAGGAAAAGCCCTGAGAGGAAGGCAACGGACCAACCAGGTCAATGTTGACGTGATCAAACCTCCTCTCAGGCACCAGGAAACGCTCCAACGGGGCCTTCGTGTGGCGGTGCACCTTAGCGCATTGACAAGCCACGCACTCCCTGGCCCAAGTCCTCACGTCCCTTTTCAGTCCTTGCCAAACGAACTTCGCCGCTACCAAAACGCACCGAAGGTTTAACGCCGGGGTGTGACAGGCCGTGCACAGCCTCGAACACAGGACGCCTCCAGCTGGCAGGGACGACAGGCCGCGCCAGTCCCGTAGAGACGTCACACAGGAGAGTAATGCCCGCGTCATCGAACACCACGTCCTCCAGCGCAGCCCCGCGCTCTCCACCTTCAGAGCCTGGACGCTGGGATCTGTGACCTGGTCCGTCGCCATGCGAGTATAGTCCAGGCCCAACTGGACGGCACCGATGACGACCCTGGAGAGGCAATCAGCAACCAGGTTCGACTTGCCAGCCACGTGCTTAATGTCCGTAGTGAACTCCGATATGTAGGACAGCTGCCGCTGCTGACGTGCCGACCAAGGCTCCGCCACTTTTGACATGGCGAAGGTGAGCGACTTGTGGTCGACAAACGCCGTAAATTCACGGCCTTCCAGCATGAAACGGAAGTGCCGCACGGCCAAATAAAGTCAGAGGAGCTCCCGGTCAAAGGCGCTGTATTTGCGTTCTCGAGGCGTCAGCTGGCGGCTGAAAAAGACGAGCCGGCTGCCAAGCGCCCTCCACCCACTGCTCGTGCACTGCGCCGACCGCGTAGTCCGACGCGTCCGTGGTGATGGAGATGGGAGCCGTAGATGATGGGTGTGCCAGCAAAGCCGCCTGAGCCAACGCGGTCTTGACCTCAGCAAAGCGCCGTCCGCCTCTGCTGTCCAGTCGATCTCCTGGACGGGGGTCTTGCCTTTCAACGCTTCATACAGCGGCCGCATGATGTGTGCGGCCCGGGCGATGAAACGGTGGTAGAAAGTCACCATCCCCAGAAACTCTCGGAGCGACCGGGCTGTGAGCGGGCGAGGGAAAAGCCGCAACAGCCTCCACCTTCGCTGGCAGAGGTGTCGCACCGCCCTTGGTGACGCGGTGCCCCAGGAAATCGATGTCCGACACCCCGAACTGGCACTTTGCAGGATTGATGATTAATTCCGTGTTCGTTGAGCCGTGTGAAAAGGGCTCGGAGGTGGGACAGGTGGTCCTGCACTGAAGCGCTGGCGACGAGTATGTCGTCGAGGTAGACAAACACAAACGGCAGGTCCCGCAGCACCGAATCCATCAGGCGCTGGAACGTCTGAGCGGCATTTCTTGCGTCCAAAAGGCATCGCAGGAACTCAAAAAGTCCAAAAGGCGTTATCACTGCTGTCTTGGGAATGTCCAGGGGGTGCATGGGCACCTGGTGGTATCCACGCACAGGTCCACCTTGGAAAAACACCCCCCGTACCGGCCAGATGCGCCGAAAAGTCCTGAATGTGCGGCACCGGATAGCGGTCAGGCGTAGTGGCGTCGTTGAGTCGGCGGAATCCCCGCACGGGCGGAACCCGCCGTTCGGTTTGGGAACGACGTGCAGGGGGGAAGCCCAAGGACTGTCGGAGCGGCGGACAATGCCCAGGCGCTCCATGGTTGCGAACTCCGCCCTCGCTACAGCCAGCTTAGAAGGGTTCAACCGCCGGGCCCTGGCGTAGACAGGAGGCCCCCCGGTAGTGACGTGGTGTTCCACGCCATGCTTAGTGGTAAGCGCAGAGAAGGTGGGTAGCGACAGGTCTGGAAACTCGGCCAACAGTCTGAGAAACGTGTCTCTGCCCTGACTGCGCTGCCAAGTGTGCACACGAGGGAAGAAAACGTTAAGGCATCAACCAAACGCCTATTCTTAACGTCCACTAAGAGTCCATGAGCGCACAAAAAATCCGCTCCGAGGAGGGGAAAAGAAATGTCCGCTGTCACGAAATCCCAGCTGAAACGCTGTCCTCCGATGCACAGACACATAGGCCTCACGCCGTAAGTGTGAATGGGACCGCCGTTAGCCGTCGTCAATCGCGGTCCGTGCCCCCCATGGGCGACGTCTTCACTCGACGCTGGAACTACGCTCCGTTGAGCGCCCGTGTCACACAGAAACAGGCTCCCCGAAACGCTGTCGCTGACGAAGAGGAGCCTGCATGTGCCGCCGACGCTCAGAGCCACTACTGAGCGCCAGCCCCTCCGTTTCCCGGGGGTTTGTAGCTGCACGGAGCGATGCATCTCTTCGCCCTTGTCCCGAAACGTGCGTGGCAAACGCACTCTCCGGCGTCTCGCCACAGCCGTGTCCGGCCTCCGCCACGCTTTCTTGACTGCAGGTGGGCCGCTGAGCGTCGCGGCTAACGTCTCTGCACCGGGCTGTTGTGTTGCCAGGAAAAAACGATCCGCTTCCTCAGCCAAAGCACGGGGCTCCGTGACAGGCGTGTTGGCCAGCGCCGTCTGGACCCGGGGAGGCAAGTGACGCAGGAAAATCTCCGTGAATAAAATCCGGGGATCTTCCCCCCCTAGCAGATTTAGCATTTTCTCCATTAGCTGGGATGGCTTGCTGTCTCCTAGGCCTTGAATGTCAAGTATCTGGCGGGCCCTCTCCTTAGCAGATAAGCTAAATGTCTTAAGGAGAAGGGCCTTAATCGCCTCATATTTGCCATGATGTGGGGGGGCTGCGATGAATCCCACCAACCTGGACGACGCAGAGCTGCCCAGCGCTGCTACCACATGGTAGTATTTCAGGTTCCCGTCACGGACCTGTCGGCAGGCGAAATGCGCCTCCACATGTGCGAACCATGCCTCCGCGGCGTGCTCCCAGAATTCCGGCAGCATTACGAACACATCACGTCAGGGTCACCAGTGTAGTGCCAGGAAAAGGGAGTCGGAGGCGGTGTATTAAGAACAGAGTTCCAATCTTTATTAGCCATTAATAACAGAGAGGTTATCACATGAACTGCTCTGCTTGACGAGCTAGCAGGAATGGAAGCTAACGCTACAGGTATTCCCACTAAAGGGTCCGTGTGGCAACACAATACGAGAGGTGAATTATGTCCAATAACGTGTCACCACAATGTGTAATATTTTTCTAGTTCTCTACCCGTTTTTAATTCTTGTTTGTATGCATCACGACATCAAGTCAAATTCTTCGTATGTGTCAAAACCTACCTGGTGATAAACCTGTCCGATACTATGAACTAAATATTTTCTTTTGTGTATTTGTATGAACAATATGTGACACCGATAGTCACTGATCAGCTCCTCCTATTGGACAAACTGCAGCTTCTTGAACGAGAGCACTTGTTGGTTTGAGTGAATGATAATTAACCAGTGACGCACTTTAAAAAAGGTAGGGTAGGTAAGAATGGAGAAACCAGCTAGAGTGCGCTAGAATTTGAAAGTTCGCAACCGGAAAAAATCTGCCCCTTCCTTCAGACTTCCTCACAGAGCCCCTCCTCCAACACACACGGAACGCGCACTATGACCGATGAGGGCACGAGATAAGTTGTGCCCAGATGGAAGGCTGACAGGCAGGTAGGCCATTCCAGTTACTTTAGCCGGGCCGGCTCAGATGATTGGTCGTGCTTTTTACAGCGCCACGGCTTCCACAGATGACATTTTTATTAATGTATTTATTGTCAAAGCATTTAATGTATTCATTGCTATCGGGATGTTAAGAGCATTCCATGGAATATAACAAGTGTTTCTGAAGTGAATTACCTACCCCACCTTTAATGCACGATAAAACACACAGCCATCACAATTCCACGACGTGAGTCTCAAGTTTTTTATTATTTTTGATTCAAACCTTTTACAGCACTGTAACAAAAACCGAAACAAAATAAAAATAAAACAGAAGCAAAACGGTGAATACATACTTTTAAATGCTCTAATTACAAAAGATGACTGAGGGTATAGGTAGAGAAAGGGGGTTGATGATGACTTAGCAGTTGTTATTAATTTACTAACATATACATGAGGGTGGTGGATCAGAATTAGGGCGATGAGGAAACTTTCCTCCTTAACCCGGCTAACCAGACCCCCACTATGCATGTTTTTGTAATGTGCTAACGGTGGGCTATAGTGATAACGAAAGGGAAAACCCATCCTTAAATCTTTTCAGCAAAACAGTAATGTGTCAATAACAACTGCTAAGAGCCATGGAGGGCTTCCCTTACAAACAGAGGAACAGGCGAGAGAGATTTGGGCTTTTTTTTACGGGGTGTCTAGGTTTCATAGTTGGGGTTCTTGCGGAGGATAACGAAGCCCTCCAGGATGGGGGTGACGGGGAGATACTCCTCTGTGGCCAGCTCCGCCCTCTCTCCATGGGCCAGAAGCACCGGGGTGGTGTGGGTCTGGAAGCCTGTGATGGCTTTGGGTTTACCCGCCTGACCCACCACATCCACAGCCTGGAGACAAGAAATATTAATTAAGATAAAGGAATCATAAAAAAACATGTTAAACAGGGAGTTGTCCAGTTGTCCAGAATTATTGAATGTTTAGTTCCTGAAATGTTTTATAACTTGTCCATCAGCGAAATATCTTATTTTGTCATTTCAAGCATCAATTAAAATGTTGAAACTGAGCTTTTAACGTTCTGTCTTTTACATTTTGGATGTCAAAATCCTTTATCTGAATGAAGTGATTCATCGTGTACATGTTTTAAAATGACGAATCAACTTTCCTCAAGCTTCTGGTGAAACGTTTGGACATACTTCAGAAATCCTCCATTTGAATAAAGTGATTCCTCAGACATCAAATCAACTTTTCTTGGTCACAATTACTCAGTTAACTCAATGTGGTTATCATAATTGAGTGTATATTCCATTTCTCTCTCAACAATAAAAGCCAATACATTCCCAGTAAGAGTCATTAAAGTTTGTACAGCAAAACATATTTCTTTCAGAGTGAGTATACAGATGTTCCGAGGCGTTACCTGTCCGACTCTGACGGAAACGGGCAGCGGCCGCAGCTCCTCGTCGAAGGTGACCAGCATGCGAGGCTGCATGGCTGCAACCAGGCCGTACAGAATGTAGTGAGACTTCCCCAGGATTACTGCGACACACAACAACAGAGGGGAGAATATCAACACGGAGGGAAATCAAGCTGTGGAGAGACATTATGAAACAGACACAATAGGAAGGCGAGGGTAATCTGTCCAATGGAAGAAACATCATCTCTAATGGCGCATTTCCACTACAGCGCGGTTTAAGCGTGCCGTGCCAAACCCGGCCCGTTTTTGGTTGCGTTTCCACTTGGCGTGGTTCCGGCTAGCGGGTACTTTTTCAGTTTTTCTGGCTCTCCAAAATCGAGGTTCTTTACAGGCCAACAACCGGGCTGAGTATGCTAAACTAGTGACGTGAGTGGCTACAACTACAACAAGATGAACCTATTTGACCGTGATTTAATTGTAATCCATTACATGACATTGCATTTAGCTGACGCTTTTATCCAAAGCGACTTACAATAAGTGCGTTCGACCAACAAGATACAAACTAGAAGAAAACAGAATCATAAAATTACATCAGGTTTATTAGAGCCAAACATTTCAAGTGCTACTCAACTGGCTTTAGGTAAGCCAGTCCTTTATTAGTAGATAAGTGCTTTGTTAATAGTTCTATTGCTCGAAGTGGAGTCGAAAGAGATGAGTTTTCAGTCTGCGCCGGAAGGTGTGTAAGCTATCTGCTGTCCTGATGTCAATGGGGAGCTCATTCCACCATTTTGGAGCCAGGATAGCAGTTTCTAAATGATGCCGAAGTAACAACATACTGATACCGGTTAGTAAAAACCATGAATTAATGCTTTGACAAGTCTGCAGACAGACGGCAGAGAAAAACCTTTTAAAATGCATGTTTTCTGAATGGAGATCAGCTAAGCTAACGTTATATATCAGGGATCACCAACTACATTTGTCCAAGGGCCAAAATGTATCCAATAGACACTATCGCGGGCCGGGGGGGTACAGGTACTGCATAAAGCTTAGCAGACTCTTCACGCTAGGATCACTTCTAGGCAGGGTTGGGAGGGTTACTTTGTAAATGTAATCAGTTACTGATTACTGAATACATGCTCTGAAAGTAATCAGAATACAGTTACAGTCTTATAAAAGTAACGTGTTCAGGTTACTTTTAGAATACTTTTGGAATACTTTCTTTTTCCATAACAGATGGGTATGTTTTGGTGAACAGGAGACACTTGTTTTACTGTTTTAATGGCTTATCAAGAACTCAAACACAACATCTTGGTGTCATTCTGGACAGCTCCCTCTCATCTGCACCCCACATAAAAAACATCACCCGGACTGCATTCTCCTACTGTAAACCTTTCCTTAGAATATGTTATGAATTGTAAGGTGTCCTTGGGTGCTTTGAAAGGCGCCCCTAAATAGAATGAATTATCATTATTATTATTATTATTATCTGAAACGATGTAATAACTTTTAAAACTTGTTCCAGTCACTTGCCCCATGCATTCAGCAGCAGCAGGCCATTCACTTTGATTTGATCCCGTTATAAATGTCATCATTTCGACAATAAAGAAATGCTACATCAACGTTATCTTGCACATTTTATCCAACCATCTCCGTTTCTATCTTTCAATATATTTTAAAAGAGATCTCTCTCTCATCTGCGTGCGGGGGCGGGGCCTCACAGACACGCTGCATCTCTCTCTTGCTCACAGACATGCTGCAGCGCTGTGCAGTGTGCACACAGTTCTGCCGGTAATGAATATTACATTTTGTGAGGAAACTTTTCCACCAATAATTCCAATAAGTATTCCAAAATGTATTCACTTCAGGTTTACGAAAGTAACTGTAATCAGATTACTCGTTTTTCAAATGTAACGCCAGCTGAATACAGTTAGCCTACTTGATTTTTGTATTCTGATTACGTAACGCCGTTACATGTATTCCGTTACAACCCAACCCTGCTTCTAGGCTACTGTCCCGCAGCTCCTGCCTCTCTGTTGGACTCTGTCGCAGCGGGGCTGCTGCTGTGGTGCGGAGCGCACAAAGCAGACTCTTCACAACGAAGGATCACTTCTTCTTCTTCAAGGAAGGTTTCGCAGTACGCAGTCTACTGTCCCGCAGCTGCTGCCTCTCTGTTGGACTCCGGTACTGCACCTTACTCACGAGACGTTGTAAAAAAAAAAATGGGTGGGAGGCGAACGCAGTAACCACTCCGCCAACGCCACAGTCACCCCCGTCGTGCGGGCCGGATGAGAATGTCTGGCGGGCCGGATGTGGCCCGCGGGCCGCCAGTTGGTGGTCACTGCTGTATATGCTCCGACCGTCCTACAGACATTAATAAAGCAGCGACTGTATTCTCCATGACACAGGCAGTCTGTGGTTTGTACTTGTTTAACTTTTGTCTAGTTTCTGAACAGATATGAGGAGCTGTGAGCTCTGAGTGCTAACAGCTGTGTTGTTTTTCTGGGGCGCTCATTGAAGAGGACGTCACGACTCTGCCTACACTGCGTTACTATAGTAACTGCCCCAGTACTAAACAGTAATGGAAACGCAGCATAAAGTGAGCCTGGCCTACCTATACCGTACTAAGCCGTGCGAGGCCCTGCAGTGGAAATTTCTCCACACCTTTTGAGTCATATCAGTATCTGTGAATATGTTTGTTTGGGGGTATTAACACGGAGGGAAAACAAGCTTTGGTTGAGACATTATGAAACAGACACAATAGGAAGGAGTTGGTAATCTGTCAGATGGAAGAAATAACATCTCTAATGGCGCATTTCCATCTCTCAGATTTCTAAAAGGTGGAGTCCCGCCCTTACTGTGCTAATACAGCGAAGCAATCAAAACATTTCTCCACCCCTTTTGAGTCATGCCAGTATTCCCACCTTCCAAACACACATTTCTAACCCAATCACCCCCCCCCTGTCTCGTCTCTTTCATATTTATTTTAAACATATAAACTAGCAAATATGTTTGTTTTAGCTGCTAAAACTGAAATGAAACTAAAAGTTTTAAAAAAAAATATTAAAAAAAAATTATAATTATTTAACATTTTATTTTAATTACTGTAACTATTAATGAAATGGCATTTATCATTAGGGTTATGAGTGTATTAAATGCATTTATTTGTATTAAGGAAATGTCACACAGTTGATGTCTTTTGTAATAAATAACACATCTTAGCATCGATGTCATGCAAGTGGAAAAGGCATCAGGAGGAGAAAGGACTCACTGTTCTTGACGTCGAGGAAGGAGACTAGCACGGTGAGCAGCCCGGCCACGGCGACCTGACTCATGAGCTGCCGGTCGCTGTGGTACGGACACAGAGTCAGAGTGCCTTTACCCAGGTGAGTCAGACCCTGAGGGAACAGAGCAGAGTTAATACACACAGACACATCTAATTAGAGATCAGTGTGTGGTGTTTTGTGTCTTCACCCACCTGAGCTCATACAAACACATTTACCTAAAGACAACTCTGTGTGTGTGTGTGTGTGTGTGTGTGTGTGTGTGTGTGTGTGTGTGTGTGTGTGTGTGTCTTCACCCACCTGAGCCAGTCGAACCATGAAGAGGTTGTTTGGGTCTTTGGCGTGATACTGAGCCAGCTGCCGCAGCATGGCGGCCAGACGGGCGTTATTTGTGCCTGAGGACATGGAACAAATGAAAGCTCGTTAAGGAAGTCGACACTCGAGCCACTTTAGAAAATGAACACATGTGTTGCCATAGTGATTTATGCACAAACTACATTACTAC
>JAPTMU010000666.1:0-31001 GCA_028583405.1 Pogonophryne albipinna
ATGAGCCGGGTGGTGTGTCGCATTTGTTTAAAAAAGGTAGCGACAAAAGCAAGCAATACCACGCATTTTAAACTACACCTAAAACACAACCACCCCATTCCGTTTCCCAGCTGGGAGCAAACACGGCAGCTGGAGATGGAGAGCCCCCACCTTCCCGACAGTTTACAATCAAAGATGCATTTGCCCGACAATGCAAACATGTTGGTGTTCCTTGCTCGAACACTTTGGATATGGCCTGTTGAGGCATCTGGGTCTTTGACAGTTGTTTTAAGGAGGTTTTTTTTGCTTGTGAGACAATGTGTGCTCATATTTATTTATATATAGATGGATAGATAGATAGAGAGAGAGCTCTGTTTTCCAGCCTGACTCCATTTAATTTATTGTTTTGGTTGTGTGTGATTTAATTAATTTATTATATTTTTATTTTATTTTTTTATTTATTATATATAATTTATATATTTTAACCTCTTAAAGGGGGGGTAGGTAAGTTTGAGAAACCGGCTCGAGATACACTTTTTGTTATATTCCATGGAATGCTCTTAACATCCCGATAGCAATGCATATCTTAAGTGCTTTGACAAAAAATCCATAAAAAAAATTCATCTGTGGAAGCCGTAATACTGTAAAAAGTACGACCAATCCATTTAGCCGGGCCGGCTAAACGGATTGGATTGCCGTCCTGTCTGTCAGCCTTCCATCTCGTGCACGCACAAATGTATCTCGTGTCCTCATTGGGCGTGCCGTCATTGGGCGTGCATTGCAGCGGTACTTCAATGACTCGCCAGCAACAGGCGGCCACTTTCACCATGGCAGAGTTAGGTTCAACATCGTCTACTGGTGGCAAAAGAAATAATGTAACGGAGCAAATTAGGAACAAAAACAAAGTGGAAACTAGGAGAATTCAAACCAGAGTCAATATCGGAGTTGCTTTTCAACGATGGCGACAACTGATGCAACACACCTATGGGGGTTATTCCCTATCTTTATTCAAGAGCGTGGTATTTAAATTTGAGAGCATACTTTATGTATTTATTTCCCTCACCCTGTCCTCGCACTCAAACAGTGCCTGCTTGCACTTAGATTTGCTTCTGCTCAAACTGTACGCTTGCACTCAGATATATTGCTGCTTAGGGATTTTTTCTGCTCTCAGATTTATTCTCTGCGCGCTCGAAACTTTTGTGCAACAATCCTGTCAAAATCCCTCAACCAATAGGAGGCCAGGTGTCCTTGCGGGTGCGTTCGTTTTACCTATTACAGCGTCCCGTAAGGGCGGTTACTCTTTGGTTTGTCTTTGGTGCGATGACAGGGTTTGAGTGAAGGAAATCAATAAAGTATGCTCTCAAATGTAAATACCACGCTCTTGAATAAAGATAGGGAATAACCCCCATACACACCGAGTTGAAATCTGACGCCGTGGTCGCTCTTTTTCTCTTGGACAGGTTTTGTATGGTTTACAATTCCCCTGAACTATATAGCCAACCTAAGTCATGTGCGCGTTCATGTGTGTTGGAGGAGGTGCTCTGTAAGGAAGTCTGAAGGAAGGGGCGGATTCTTTTCGGCTGTGTACTTTCAAATTTTAGTGCACTCGAGCCGGTTTCTGAAACTTACCTACCCCCCCTTTAAGCCCGAGGGTCCCCCCAGGGGACCCCTCCCACCGTTTTTTTATGAGACTATGTCTCAGGGCTTCTTAACATTTATGAAACTATTAATGTTCCATACCCTTTTAACGCTAAGAAACTCCGCTAACTGACAATGTGAACCATTTTTAGCTAAAAGAAACACAAGAGTAATACCAAGCCTTTGAATTAGCATGGAGCGAAAAAATGCTAACTAATGCTAACGGATTTTGCACAGCACTCACGGTAGAAATGCCCTTATTACTTATCGTAACTGCACAAACAAGATATACGATTTAAAGCTGAGACTCCACAGATTCCACACATGTAATATCATCACTGTAGGACCCCGAATTGCGGAGCTATCAGCCAGAAAAGAGAAAGTAAACAACATCCGGTTTAAAAAATATTACAATAATTTCGTCTTACCTTTTTTGATTTGTGATCAAAAGTTGTGTTCACCGGAATAAAAACGCCGCTCAAGGTTAATCCAATGTCTTTGTGTCACGTAGAAATTTTGACTGATAATCCTTCATCATATTTATGGCAATATACTGGGTATAAAGTTTCGCCGTCCAGGCGTGCACTTTTAGATATGCTTTGTCCGTTTCTCTATTACGTCCGCTATGGTAATGTTTACGTTGATTTGGGAACTGCCCATCGATTCTATTGGTTCTGATGGTTAAGAAAAAGGTGTAAATCACACGAATCGACCAATGGGTTCCAGAGATATGGTCCTGCGTAAAGTATAAAGAATGCCAGCCAGTTTAAGTACTTTACGCAGGCGGCTTCATTTATTGTTTACTACATAACAGCAGGCATTACAGCTATGAGCAGGACCCAGAGCGCACGGAGCCCAGAGCGGACAGCAGATAACGGAATTGCAGTTTTATTGCTTATAGATTATCAGAACATTTCAAAGGGGACACAGCCACATTGGATATTAACCTATGGATTAACTACATCATCGTTTTTATCGTTTTAATGCCATTGAAGACCAGTTTAGACCAGGCAAAGAGGAAGGTAAGCCATTAGCCTAGCGCATGCTAGTACCTAGCGCCACTTGTTTTGATGTACGTTTTTGTTGATAACGTCGCAAGTTTGTATCTTTCAGTGTTGAGGTGGGCACCGTTAGATTCTGTGTCTTTACGATCAAAAACGATGTGTTGGATGTGCGGCTAGGATAAGTAATAAGGGAGCTAGGATAAGTAATAAGGGAGCTAGGAGTGATTTTCGGTGCAGTAATAGGTTAGCATTTTTCGCTCGGGGCTAATTCAGATGCTCACTGTTAGCATTGTGTTTTTTTTGAAAAAATAAATGAATAAGATCAGTTAAATTAGTTTTTTCCCGTTATATGGATATAAAATATTCATAGTTTATTAAATAGTAAGGTTCCTTAGACGTTGTTTCCTGCAAATGACGCGATTTCGGTCCGTGGGGCCTATAAGTGCTATATAAATAAACTTGCCTTGCCTAAGAGGATAACAGAGTATGTTCTTATATTTTATTTTTATTTTTTATTTTTTTCACAACAGTTGTATTTGGATGGAATGAATACCTATAGTGAAAATTCAAAGTAATAAAATGATTTTTACAGTGAAAAAGTTCAAATGGAACTGATGGTTCCCAAATTACCCAGAGGTGAGTCCGCCTGGACTTTATTTTTCTAAACCTCTCTAAAAAGGTCAAATTTCACTTGTTTTGCATCAATCTTGATACAGGGTACTTATTATATGTTATAGTTTGGATTCCTAAAGCTTTTAGTCTACTAACCCATCATTCAAGGGTGGTTTTTACTACAAGTAATGTTTTTTTTTTAGGCGGACATTAGAATTTACATGTTTTTACTAAGTTCCATCTGAATTTACTTTAAAATAAAAACATCTATATTGATTCTGACACTTCTACATCCAACTCACAGATGTAACCTTGCTTTGAGAGAAAAGATTATTAATTTACCCCTTTTAGAAGTGAAGATATAGTCTTTGTTGTGTTAGTGGCATTTTCGAGCCTGAAACCTGAAAAACAGGCTCAGGGCTTAAGAGGTTAATATTATTTCACATTTCATTTGCAATGTTGAATGTTCAATAAAAAGTTCTGTTTGAAAGGATGTACTTGAGTTATTATTATTGATAGAGATTAAAAGGGATAACTGGTCCGCTTTACAAATCTCCGCGCGTCCCTACCAAGCTGGTTATAACACAGGAAGGAATCCAGAGCTACCAAGTAACCGTTAAACAATAATCTACTTTAATGGTAATATGACAATGCAATACAATCAATACAGTACAAATTCAATACAGTTATCTTTGGGATCCCGAATTTACCTGATGATCACTTGAGCCAGCCAGCCAGCAAAGAGGCTGAACATAGCGTGTGTCTGTGTTTTATACTTGTCTTACAATGGGATGGGAGGTATCTGATCCTCCCTTGTGGACCTCCTTGATTGGCCGCCCAAATATCACAAACACCTCAGATCTTAGGTCTCCCCAATCACTGTAGGTCAGCCTTATCTCTAGATCTAAGATGGATGCCAACCAAGACATGCTCTTCCCTTCCCCCTATCTTCCTTTGTTCTCAAAACACATGTCAACAGGCCCTGAATCCAGCTCCCAATTGTACACAGTTTATTTCCCATTTAAGCTTATTCATAGTTTGCTAACATGAATACATACAAATATTTCACTTCAATCCCCCTTTTGGTCTCTCTCTAAAGAGACCAACTTACACAAGGCACTTGAAACATGACTACTGTCATTCCTTTCCACTGTGTCTGTCCCCCAATATTGTATGAATCTATCAGAAACTGAGACCCAAAGTACTTGAAATCTTTGGGAACAGAACACCACTTTCCATGGCAGTGAAGGAACCATGAGAGGGCAACCTGAGCGCTAGAAAGCAGTCTCGTTTTGTGGTGAATCCTCAGCCCCCCCCCCCCCCCCCCCCTGATAGGGAGGGGGAGATGCGGCTTTCCCTTCACTGGTGGAACTGATCAGAGAGAAGTAGACTCCTCTGCTGCCTCGACAAGTCCCCCAGCCCGCTGACAGCCGCTTCCTAGTTGTCTGCTGTAAGGATGTCCTCGAGGTCGTTGTCGTCCATTCCACTGATGGCTGCTTCCGAGTCGACCTCCTCTGCGAGGGCCACGTCCGTCCTGATGTCGTCCCTGGTCCTAGCAGGTGGTTTCCCCGCCGCACACTGGCTCCCGTGGTACGAGCTGTCCCCCTTTCCTCCCACGCGGCCGGCATGAGAGATCCGCTGGGTCACTCGGTCGGGGCCGGAGAGCCTGGGGTTGAGCCACTTTGTCCTGATGACCTTCAGCCAGACGAACTCCGCTGTGTCGGCCTCCTGGGTCCCCCTTTGGCATCACCAACCTGTGTGGAGAAATCTGATACAAATCCCTCAAGCCTACGCTCAGGGCTCCGGGGCCCTCCGCTGTTTGACCCACCACTGCGTAGGCCGCTTGGAGCCTGTTGGTGGAGTGTCTTAAAACAACAGACGTCTGTGAACAGGTTTTCTAAATTAATTGTAGCCCTCCTATCTGCCAGTGCAGCTTCAGAATCTCAATACTTTGATAAAAATACTAAAAATAAAACCCCCACATCTCTAGGTGAACTAAATAACATATTTCCATAGCTCTGAATTTCTGACAAGCATCTGTGTTTATTTTTAAATGAAATCCCTGAGATCCTATTTAAAATCTAAATATAATATGAACTGCTAATGTTTCTGGTAAAGAAACACACTAATGTTATGGATTCAAAAACAACCAAAATCATGATACTGACAAAGTGAATGATTTCCTGGTGATACTGCTTCTACCGGTCAGTGCTGAGATATTATCAAGCTGAAAAATGAATACAGAATTCCAACAAACTGTCATCAAATGTCTTTTTATTATGAATTTAGATGAAATGTATATCCCCATAATGACCTAAACAATAGAGTCTATGGCTTTTACTTCTTTACCAGGCTAGTTACATGATGCTGTCTAAATTAAATTATGTCTCATTACATTACTATGTTTTAGCTTTAACTGTAATATGTTCTTTCTACATTTCAAACCTCAGTTACTTTAATACCTGTTGAAACATTACTCACCGGTCAACTTACAGTAGCCCCTTGGCCACTGATTCTGCATCTATGTTACCTGTTATAACTCAATCAATATTAGAAACATGTCAACATTCATCAAACAGTATCTTATCCCCAGATATGGAGCAGGTCCATTCTAAAACTGTCAATCAATGGTCAGATTGAGCAATTGAGTTGGGGCAGCAGGTTCCTTTTAGTCCCTAAATGAAAAATGTACATTGTGAATTTTACACTCCCCCTTTTTACACATGAACCTCATGTGTAACCATGGATTATAAGAAAATACCAAACATTTTCCCAAATGTACATCCATCATTTCCACAGTAAACACTTCAGTGAGATGAAGTGTTTCTCTCCATCCTTCAGTCCTAAAAGAAACAGAATCTTCATGTTTTAGTTTGAGTTTCACATTCTGCAAACTGCCACCTCCTGTGGGAGTAAATATCCTCAAGTGGACTAGAAACGGGTAATAATATGTTAGTCCAAAAACATGCTTGGTTAGTTATTGTTTTAGAACCATGCAGTTACACTGATCACATGCCGGCATTCATTCACACTCACACCGTCTGTCAGGTTGTAAAGTCTTGGTCTGGACAGAGTCACCCCAGAGTCAGTCATTGACAGTGCCTTCTCAAGTTACACTGTCGGTCAGGGTCAGAGGTCAGTTGGTCTCAGTCTTTTTGGCCATGTGTCGTGCTCTGCAGAGACTTTGATATTTCAGCATAGGCCAGTATCCTTTGTCTACAAAAATCTGTTATATATGGAGCGCCATCATCAATCAATTCACGACCACAACTATAATTTTCCAAATATCTCTAACTTTTCATCGGAACAGCTGTTCCCCACATTCCCTGAAAAGTGTTAGCCAAAAATGTCACTTCCTTATAGTACTACTCCTGCAATTCATTTACACCTAATTAGTATTAAAATGTCTAATAGATCTATTTCAGAAACTTGTGTACATCACTATTATCTTGTGTCAAACCATTACTAGGATCTGTGTAGCTCTGCTATGCATTTCATAGCTCATCTTCAATTCTGGTCCACCTAAAAAACAATGTTAAACTCTTTAGCAGTGTGTGGAACATCGGGTGTCCGACCATGCAACAATTACTCCCTCCTTTATCAAGGATTTAAAAACAGAAGTCATTTCATATTTCCATCTTAAAGCCCTCCTATGGTAATAACTATGGCACAATGGTGAAATCAATACTTTAGATTGGAATACTATATCCGGCTTGACACTAGCTCTCCCTTTAACATTATCCATTCAAATAAAGATTTGTCTTAGAGTGGTTCCTAAAACTATCCCTTTAATGGTGATCAATATTGTAACAAATGAGATCACTACTTTATTCACAAGTGAATAAAAATCTCTTGAAGAATGATTTGTTAACATGATGAAAAGATCGAAGAATATGGTTATGGAATACTATATGTAACCCTCTTTATCCCTCAGTGTGTTTTAGGATGATTCTCATTTTACTTTAATAGTTACCTTTTTACTGCTATTTTGAATTTACCAATTGATTAATTCATGGTTAATACAACTTTTTATCTTCACTTATTTATCAAGTCAATTCAAGTTCTCTAAATGTGCGCTTATAAGTGTGTTTATGTGTAAACTCACTCATTCCCGTTGATTCCCTTCTCCTCTCCTCTGGTTTATCTCAAGCCGTGATCCCTGGCCACCTCACATTCTCGGCCAAACTCCCCTGATTCTGACTCCTCCCCCTTTGTCCATCAGCTGTCACTCTTTGAGGCAGCCATCTGCCCAGCTACATCTGCAGCCCCCATCATGCCACTGTTCTTGCACTGCTTTGCACTTCATCTCCTCCTTCACAGTCTCTCTGCTGCTTTATGGAGGGCGGATTCTGCTCTCATGTCCCACACTTTGCTCTTGTTTGAGGGACTGGTTAGAGTAGATCTCTGCCTGTCAGCAAGCTGTTTGGTTCTGGATGCCACAGGTGGAGATAGTTCTGGATGCAGTTCTTATTGTTGTTGTTGGTTCAGCTCTGGTTCACTGAGAAGGAGGAGTCTCCTGTTGGGTTAGGCCTTTGATTGCTCAAGCGGATCGGGGTCTTAGCCGTCTGACATGCAGAGAGAGAGAGTCCAGGTCTCGGGACGCATTACCTATAGAAATTCTAGCACACTGAGGTTAAATAAATCCAACCCTTTCCACTCCGTCTCTTTCTAATCATACTATTTGTCTTAGTAGTTAAATGCCATCCAACAACACAATTAATGTCTACTAATGATATTACATAAACTCCCTCTAATAATCGTTTCATCCATTGTGACATATTTACCCAAACTAAGTTTCTCACACCCACATGTTTCCAGCATCGCATATTCCACACACTATGAAAGAACCCCTCCGCATTCAAAAACCCCACTGCTATCTAGCAACAATTGTAAAGTTGCAGAGCACACTAATCAGATCACAGTAATGTAATTCGACCCAAGTGTAGGCCTATTTTGTTCCTAAAAATGTTAGCAAACACCAAACTCCATCTACAACATTTATAGATAAATTGATTTAGCAAAATGAAATCTTACGTAATTCAAAATGTGACAAAAGAACACTGATTTGTCTTACACAAGATTGTGTAACTGACTAGACTGAGTTCAATAAAAATTAAACCATACGACTTGTAGTCTGGCTTCAATAAAAAAATGTAACACCTCATATCCTATCATTTGATCATATTTCCTTGTCTCTCTCTGTGTCTCTCTCTGTGTCTCTCTCTCTGTCTCTCTGTCTCTCTCACTGTCTCTCTCTCTCTCTCTCTCTCTCTCTGTCTCTCTCTCTGTCAGAAGGTTTTGTAAGTTTGTCAGTGTACTTTCTACTCTTTCTTCACAAACTTAAAACACAATTTTGGTGAATTGTTTGCGTTTTCAGTTTCCTATCTACATTAAACAACCACCAACTCAGAGTCACTGTGGTATGATCAACACAACTCCTAAATAACATTACAATGTATATTTCTTACAGTGAGTTTGTTATTTAATGTTTAACAAATTATCCTCTTTTTATGTCTAATCTAGGTGGAATAATCCACTATCATATTTAATTTGAATGGAACCTTAACCTCTATGTACTTCATATACTCAGTAAATCTCTTTTTACTTTCCCTCAACGTTTCTGTATGTAATTAAATTCCTCTGAAATATGATTAAGTACAATTCCCAGTTAATGACAAATACCATGAAATTCACAATGCAATGCAATAGTAACAATCAGTTCTCAAAACTTCTCATAAAAACCACGATGTGACGTAACTGTATCCCTCAATGCTAAAAACAACAAATTATAGTATCTTATTTATTTCAATATCTACCACCTCAAATCACACATTGATCCATTAATCTTCAATGTTATCCACTCCAACTTCAGATCAGTCGTTGATCTTTCACTCCTTGCTCTAAATTCAACGCTCAGCAGCCATTTTCCAGACATGAACAAGCAGTCTGGCTCCGGGCTGCTGCATAGCAACCTAGCGCAGAAATGTGGAGAAAGGGGGGCTTTCTTAAACCCCTGGTATTCTATCATTATGACTTCGCATCTCTTCATCTGATGTGTTCACTTGTATTAATATACTGGGCTATTGTCGTTGTTACTATTAACGTGCTTCCCGTCTTCAATACCGGCCAGCAATGTAATGATTAAACTCCACGCTTGAAGCTAAACCATATAAAAATGTCAAAGGGGTGTTACCCCCTTTCAGCCACTAGATGGCAGCAGCAGACCACAAATGAGCTTCACTCTTCTGAGTGCATTTTTGAGCTCCGCAGACAACCGCTCACACAGGTATTTTAGGTAAAAATCACACAGATTTATTCCCCGTACAGTTTGTCCAGCTTTTATAATGTGACGTTTATTTAACCTTCATCACACGTTAGCTTTTCAAATTAAGTTTACAGTCAAGGGAAACAAGAGCCGGTCCCGCAGGAATGAAACCTCGCAACCCACAAACTGCACCGTCTCTACGCCACTCAGGAATAAACTACCTGTAGATCCACGCCAAACTGCTCTATTTACGTTACGCAGGACTTTCCGTCTACCTGGCGATCAACGTTTACGTTTTGTATATAACTCTCCTAACATAGTAAAATATGCATTGTATATTCCATTTAAACTTTAAAAACACCGTGAAACGCCTACAGACAACCCTAATGTTTTAGCATACCAGGCGTCTGCAATACCTTATTTGTCAGGGCCCAGCTGATTGTCTGAGGTGTTTGAAAGCGTTTGTTCCCGACCCATTCCGGTCGTCTGGATTCTTCCTCAGCTTTGTTCGACGTCGAGGTCACCATATTGATAGAGATTAAAAGGGATAACTGGTCCGCTTTACAAATCTCCGCGCGTCCCTACCAAGCTGGTTATAACACAGGAAGGAATCCAGAGCTACCAAGTAACCGTTAAACAATAATCTACTTTAATGGTAATATGACAATGCAATACAATCAATACAGTACAAATTCAATACAGTTATCTTTGGGATCCCGAATTTACCTGATGATCACTTGAGCCAGCCAGCCAGCAAAGAGGCTGAACATAGCGTGTGTCTGTGTTTTATACTTGTCTTACAATGGGATGGGAGGTATCTGATCCTCCCTTGTGGACCTCCTTGATTGGCCGCCCAAATATCACAAACACCTCAGATCTTAGGTCTCCCCAATCACTGTAGGTCAGCCTTATCTCTAGATCTAAGATGGATGCCAACCAAGACATGCTCTTCCCTTCCCCCTATCTTCCTTTGTTCTCAAAAACACATGTCAACAGGCCCTGAATCCAGCTCCCAATTTTACACAGTTTATTTCCCATTTAAGTTTATTCATAGTTTGCTAACATGAATACATACAAATATTTCACTTCATTATATATGATCATTATGTCAGTGGTCTAAAATGGTCTTACAACGGTGCCGACAAATATTATCGTTTATCGCAATCATTTCCAGAAAAATGTATCGTCCAACAAAATGAATTATCGTGACAGGCCTATGTGTGTGTTTATTTATGGTGTAGGAATCCCAGGAGCATGATCAGCAGCTGCGTGTGTGTCAGCAACAGCTTCACACTATACAGCAACAACTTGAGGAAGCTGAACGTCGATGTGAGGATTCAACCAGAGAGCTGCACGCCACCAAGCTGCATAAAAAAGAGAAGGTGAAGCAAAAGCACCATTTATTATTATTTATAATTTGGTGTTAAGGGGAGACACTACATTTAAATGAGTTAGAAAATGTTCACCGCTATATATCATAAGATAACTTGCATCATAGAGGACAAGTTATGCTAATTGTATATTTAAATACACAAATGATAAATGTCTAATGCTTGCTTTTTTGCAAATAAGAAAAATCTGCATAGGCAAATAATCACATTTGAAAAAGATACACACCTAAATGTACATTTTTGCACGTTTTATCTGCACTAGTCTGAAAAACAACATTTTATGGAAGCAAAACAGTGCAGGGCAAATGTATTTTCTTTCCTGTCGGAGATGGAATGTCTTGTTGAGGCGGACATTTTTGTTACCACTACTGCCAGTAATGTGTGTGTGTGTGTGTGTGTGTGTGGTGTGTGTGTGTGTGTGTGTGTGTGTGTGTGTGTGTGTGTGTGTGTGTGTGTGTGGTGTGTGTGTGTGTGTGTGTGTGGTGTGTGTGTGGTGTGTGTGTGTGTGTGTGGTGTGTGTGTGTGTGTGTGTGTGTGTGTGTGTGTGTGGTGTGTGTGTGTGTGTGTGTGTGTGTGTGTGTGTGTGTGTGTGTGTGTGTGTGTGTGTGTGTGTGTGTGTGTGTGTGTGTGTGTGTGTGTGTGTGTGTGTGTGTAGGAGGCCCGGCTGTGCGAGCTGGAGGAGGAGCTGGCTCTGAAGCTGCAGTTGGAGGCCGGGCTGCAGAGCATGGTCACGTCTTTAGAGCAGGAGCTGGAGCAGGAGAGGGTGCAGCACAGCAAGGAGGTACAGCAGGGGGTGGGGCTTCATACATGCTGTCCTCGGCCTCCACATAATGCATCAAAGGCCCTATTCTTTGAGGTTTGTCCCTTTCCTGTAGTGTGTTCTGTAGGTTGTAGTGCATGTAAATGGTCTGCAAAGGCTAAAATCCCTGAGTTTCTCTCCCCCACACTCCCCCCTGCCTGAAACGCCTCCATTGGACTCCTTTTTTTAATTCTATAACATTGTGACATCACTATGTAACACTCGCACTTCTATTGTATAGCGCTCCAACACAACGTATATGATATACAAGAGGCGGGACATCTCTAAGCGGTTGACCAATCACAACAGAGAGCCGGCCAGCTAACCAATCGGAGCAGACTGGGCTCTGGTTTCAGACAGAGGGTGAAAAGAGGTGCTGCAGCACAGGCAGTATGAGAAACATAAAGAGCTTTTTGAACATTAAAGCATGGAGACATGTCCCAGTAGAGACACTACATACAAATAAGAACCTGATGTTTGTGTATCAGGTTCAAGAACATGTAAAGCTTTAAGTTGTTCTTGCTCTTGACTTAATGATTTTTGTGATAAGCTTCACTCTCACATCATTACGTTATCAGAAGAATGTGACACCACTGGAAAACCCCCAGTATCTCAGTCTGCTTTCCATTTCTCTCCCCATCTACGTGCTTAGGGTTTGTGTTGTTCCCTTTTCATCTGTTTTCTTTCCTCTTTTTGTCCTTATAAACGTCAACTACACCATTGTTCCTATAGCCTTATCTCTCCGACAGCTGATAATAACATATGAATTACTGCTGTTAGTTAAGATAGTGCTGTTTTGACTTCCTTGTACTGCTGTAACCTTTGGGGTTACCTGATAACTTAGAAAGGAAGTGGACCCATAGAGTGTATGAAATGGTCTCTGGATCTGAAGAAATGACGCCAATGTGAAAGTGCCATAGTGGTTGTACAAATGCCCTTAAATCCATGCACACGGAGTGCTCAAACACTAGAATGCTGCAATGCGTTAGAAATATTGACACTTTTGGAACAAAAACATCCCTATCATGAATCTAAATCCATTCCAACAATGACCTATATTGAGAGCAATTCACTTTTCATTTAGATTCAGAGCTTGAATGTGATATCTTTTCTTTCTTTCTTTTTTTACATATTCCAAATACATTAAAAAACAACCAAAGAAGATGAAATGGACAAAAATGTCCAATGTCTCTGTAATAAAATGGTAAACGTCTTTTAATGGTAGAGTAGACCCTGCTGTTTATTCTGGCCAAGTTATGTTTATATGTACTGTACAATAAGATGTTAATGTCAAAAAAATGTTTAGGTCGTGTCCATATATGGTACGATGAATCGTAAATGTAAAAATGAATGGTCATGTTTATACAAACAATTAAACGAAAGCCTAACAATTACACCCGTTTTGGGATTTATTTAAATCTGCGTTATTTTGTAAGATATGTTTTTCTAATTAAGAATTATCAAGGTCATGTCCATATATCATACAATAAGTGAACAACATATAAATGATCCAGGTCAGGTTGATATATTGTAGGATAAATAGATAACATAAAAATGTTTGAGGTCGTGCTCATACCGTACAATAAGTTGGTATTATACAAATAAGGGAGTGACGTTTATACATCATATTAATATACAATATTTTTAACACATTGCAGCATGTTCATATAAGTCAATAACGAAAAGAATGATTGAAGTCATGTTCACATTTTTAATGATGAGTGGATAAGGTTATGTTTATGACAGGCCCTCATCTTGCTCTGAAAAACCAAGATGATGACAGGAACTATACCAAACTAGAGGCTTTCAGAGTCTTTAATGTGAGAGCACATCAAGCGACTAGTCCCAACTTGTCTCATCTTGTTCTTCCTTCTCCCAGCTGGAGTCCCTGCAGCAGACCCGAGGTCAGCTCCTCAAAGTCTCCTCTCAGATCTCCTCCACCATGCTCTCATCTCAGGAGCAGCTCGCCACTAAACTCCAGCAGAGCCAGAACCAACTGGACCAGACCAAAGAGGAGTCTGGATCGCACCCGGAGCCAAGCCGGTCTCCTCCAAACTCAGAGAGACCAGGCTGAGACGCAGCTCCGTCAGAGTGGAGCTCAGCTGGAGCAGAGCAGGGTCCTGTACCAGCAGACCCGGGCCCAGAACCTTCAGCTCCACACCCAGCTGGAGCTGCTCAGCACCCAGCTACAGCACTCCAGAGTCCAGGCTGCCCAGCTGCAGGCTCAGCTGCAGGCCTCCAGGAGGACCATGGAGACCTCCGACGAGTCCCTGCTCATCAAGGTACAGTGCTCTAGTGAGAGTGATGGAAGCTGCATTATGGAAGGGTATACAGCAGTGTTTCTGTTAGCCAATATGTACCTGATTTTGACCAGAAAACATCTGTTAAAGTCCGACAAATAAAAAATCTGGTCATAATGTCTGATGATGAAAATAATTCCCCGAAATAGGCTAAAGAAACAAGTTAGGCCCCAGACTTCTAGAAATACATATTTTTGGTCACCGGAACTAACAAAATTGAATGTTAGAATTGGTGATTAAAATAAGATGATGTATTCTGTATCTCCCGCAAACAATGATGGTCCTTGAAATTTGAAAGAAATCCTGGGTCTTTGAATTTTAGGTTTAAGAATGTTCAGGAAAATTAAAAAAATTGAATTGTCTGTACATTTATTTTGTACGGTGGCCCTGAAGTGCAAGACGCCACAGCATTTCAGAAAACGCCACAGCATTTCACATTGGACGGAAAGGGTATTCCTTAGGGAGAACACTTCTTGTTTGTGATTGGACAGAGCCAGCCAGAGAAGCACTGCTGTGATTGGTTGTTTTTGCTGCAGTCAAGAAATGACGCTTCGTGATTGGTCAACACCCGACAGCGAAATATGTCCCAACCGTTAGCACACACTCAGAGCTCACAGCTCCTCATATCTGTTCAGAAACTGGACAAAAGTTAAACATGTACAAAACCACAGACTGTCTATGTCATGGGTGAATACAGTCGCTGCTTTATTTCTGTCTGTATGACGTTGTTGTGAGTGTGGACGGAGCAGCAACAGGTTAGTTTAGCCTGATGGATCCGATTCCATTCAGAAAACACGCATTTTAAAAGCTTTTCGCCTGCCGTCTTGTTTGCAGACTTGTTAAAGCGTTAATTCATGGTTTACTAACCGTTATCAGTATGTAGTTGCTTCGGCATCACTTTGAAACGTGTATTACAATTAAATTACGGTCCAATATGTTCATTTTGTTGTAGTTGGTATCTCCCATAGGATTTACATGGAGATACGCCCCGCCCCCGCTCCAGCGCCTCTTGTTTGAATGACAGGAGCAAACACAGCTGACAGCCGCGGTGAAACTCGAGCGATTAGAGCGATGGCGAATATTGGGTGGTCTACCATAGTATTTACATGGAGATAAGCCCCTTAAAAACCATGAATTAATAAAGCATTAATTCTGTGTTTACTCCTGTCTTTCAAACAAGACGCTGGAGAGGGGGCGGGCCGTATCTCCATGTAAATCCTATCGGAATCGGATCCATCAGGCTAAACTAACCTGTAGCTGCTGCCGTCCACACTCACAACAACGTCATACAGACATAAATAAAGCAGCGACTGTATTCACCATGACATAGACAGTCTGTGTTTTGTATATGTTTAACTTTGTCCCGTTTCTGAACAGATATATGAGGAGCTGTGAGCTCTGAGTGTTGTGCTAACAGCTAACGGCTGATGTGTGGGCCAATCACGAAGCGTAATTTCTTGACTGGCAGCAAAAACAACCAATCACAGCAGTGCTTCTATGGCTGGCTCTGTCCAATCACAAACAAGAAGTGTTCTCCCTAAGGAATACCCTTTCCGTCCAATGTGAAATGCTGTGGTGTTTTCTGAAATGCTGTGGTGTTTTCTGAAATGCTGTGGTGTTTTCTGAAATGCTGTGGTGTTTTCTGAAATGCTGTGGTGTTTTCTGAAATGCTGTTGTGTTTTCTGAAATGCTGTTGTGTTTTCTGAAAATGCTGTGGTGTTTTTCTGAAATGCTGTTGTGTTTTCTGAAATGCTGTGGTGTTTTCTGAAATGCTGTTGTGTTTTCTGAAATGCTGTGGTGTTTTCTGAAATGCTGTGGTGTTTTCTGAAATGCTGTTGTGTTTTCTGAAATGCTGTGGTGTTTTCTGAAATGCTGTTGTGTTTTCTGAAATGCTGTGGTGTTTTCTGAAATGCTGTGGTGTTTTCTGAAATGCTGTGGCGTTTAGTGAAATGCTGTGGTGTTTTGCACTTCAGGGCCACCGTAATTTTCAGTAAAAAAAAAAAATATATATATTATTCCAGTGGATCCTTGAAATCATTAAAAGCTTGTGATCTTAGGAGGTGGGGTCAAGGCCTTGAACGTTTTTGAAAATGGATACTAATTCTAACTCTTTGGCAATAAAGTAAGTTTACTTAAAATGTGTTAATATGCCATGTACTGTCATCGTATCAAACGCTACATCACACGATGTCATGTGACAGGAATGAACTGTGTTCAGTGTCCCAAATCATGCTGTCCTTGAATTTCAGGGAATTGAGCCTGAATATTCCTGTAAAAAGTCCTTGAATTTGATGTTAAAGACGATGTGTTGTTTTCTACCTGCAGAAGTCTGAAAGTTGCATTATGGAACTGTCTCAATTATATTCAGAAAAAAACTTGGTTCCCACAGGTCATGAAATCATGAAATAGTTTTACTTGACATTTCTCCCATAACTCGAGAATTTCTTTTCATGCGGCCACCTGCAAAGAAAACACGTGACAGGAATTACATTCTTTCGTGTCTCCATCTTTGAATTACAGTGAGTTGGGCCTGAAAAGTATTTGAAATATTTGATGTTTAAGAAAAACCCTGAACAAACCGGTTCTGGTCTACCTGCAGGAGTCTGAGAGTAGCATTAGCAATACATTGAATGCATTATGACACAGTGCAACAGAAGCACATTATAAAACAACATTAAAAGATTATAAAAAATCTAAGAAAATAATAATAATTAAAACTGCGGTCGCACTTGTGCGCGCAGTGATGAGCGGGCCCTCGCGTCCGTGCGCCTGTCGGGGAGGGTTGCTGGTCCCCCCCCCCAGTCCTCCGAAATGAGCCATTTGTCATCCCTCTAAATAGTTTACCTGACTTTGCATTCCTTTGTTTCTGACCAGGAAATCTTAGGCATGTGCGCCAGTTGGGTTGGTACCATTTTTCCTGCATCAACCAGGTGTCGTTTGTTGAATAAAAAAAGATAATAATAAACATAGGCCTATTTGTAAAATGGGGGGACACAAACGGGATTTCGAAAAGTGTCACGGTTAAACTCCTTATGAAGTGGTGAGGTGCCGCTCCACATTGCTTTTCTTCCTGAATGCAGCGCTGTTGTGTCTGTGTGTGAGAGCGTTTCACATGTGTGTAGGCCTATGAGAGATTTTTACATATGTCTGCAAATGAATTTGGTTTCAGTTGTGTGAGTCTGAGCAGGCTCGGATTGGCCATCAGGAGATTCGGGACTTTTCCCGTTGGGCCGCTCCCGCAGACTTTCACAGCGCCGCTGCGCCGGTACCGCATCCGCCGCGGCAAACACCTGCCGTTGCGAGGCTCTGGTGGCTCCGGTGCAGCGGTGCTGTGAAAGTCCACCGCCGTTGCGAGTCTCCGGCTGTAATAATCAGTAGATATTTTTCATGAAACCATATGGTGCTTCACATAATAAATACAAGGGCTGTAGCGTAATATGTATTATATGCTTGAGGAGCTGTTTGTGTTGTTGTTTGTGTGTCTGTCTGTGTGTGTGTTTGTGAGCGTTGATGTGCCAGGCAGACAGGCAGGATTCAGTAGCTTATCTGACATATAAATGGTCCAAAAAGATATATTGTCCGTTAGCTTACGAGGTCCTCGTTTCAGCTAGCAACTATTTGCTTCACAATTTAGCATCACATTGGATATGGGCAGAATTTGTGCTGGATTGGAATTTTTTGGAACATTTCCCTAGGAGGAGTTTGCAAAAATGTGCTTAAAATGCATGAGAAACGCACATTGTTTAATATGGCCAACTTCCTGGGGGCGGGGCTAATAAATTTGAAATATGTCCGCAATCATAAGACAAATTTGTATACAGCGTTTCGTGAATATTGGAAAAAGTATACGCGAGTAGTTTGGAGTAATTTGCAACATGTAAATGGTCAAAAATGGTGTATTCGCTGTTAGCTTACGACCTCCACGATTGAGCTATCAAAAATGTTCTTCTCAATTAAGTATCATATGGATAGGGGCTGAATGTGTCCTGGATTGGAATTTTTACGATCATTCCCCTAGGAGGAGTTCGCAAGAATGTGCTTAAAATGGCTGAAAACGCAATTTTTTCAAAATGGCCGACTTTGTCGGGGGCGGGGCTAATAAAAGCCAATTTGAAATATGTCCGCAATCATAAGAGTAATGTGTATACAGCGTTTCGTGAATATCGGAATAACTACATCCGAGTAGTTTGGAGTAATTTGCGACATGTAAATCGTCAAAATGGTGTATTCGCTGTTAGCTTACGACCTCCACGAGTAATTTAAAAAAATGTGCTCCTCAATTAAGTTTCATATTGGATAGGGCTGAACGTGTCCTGGATTGGAATTTTTCCGATCATTCCCCTAGGAGGAGTTCGCAAGAACGTGCGTAAAATGGCTGAAAAACGCACATATTTCAAAATGGCCGACTTTTTGGGGGGCGGGGCTAATGGAATGTATTTACAAATATATCCGCAATTCCATGAGGAATGTCTGTGCCAAAATTCGTGACGTTCTGAGAAACTATATGTGACTACCACACAATAGGGGCGCTAGTGAGCAGTTTTTTTGAAAAGTTTTTTTTGTACATTCTCGAAAAAGTGCTGGGCTCTGACGTGTGTCCCAAGTTTTGCGTCCGAAGCTCATTTTATGCTATCTTAATTTAAGAAAAATGTATATGCAATTTAAAAAAAAATGTATAGGCCACGCCCACATTCGGCATTTGTTGCGACACTTTAAATCTCAGTTCGTAGTCACCCCGAGAGTATGTGTAATAAAAAAAAAAAAGATTAGTCCATCCGCTCTTGAGTTATAAATGTGTGGTGTTTTTGGCGCCCCCTATAGTCCAAAATGAAAATACTTTGTTGTGCCTATTCCCCAGACAGACTGAACGTTTCCACCAAAATCTGTGATGTTTGGATACATTGTTGATGAATTATGAGCATTTGTTTCTAAGTCCCGCCTTTTTGCGAGTACGTTTTAATTCATGGCGGAAATATTTATCGTTTGAACATGCTCATCTCCTAGGGTAATGTGTTTGACCCTCCACCGATGCTGTATACAAAGTTTGGTGTTGAAAAACTGAAAATTGAAATTTAAGTGAATATTCAACTGTTTTGAACATTATGCCAATTAAAAAAAAAAAATGTAGGCGGAGCTTAGGTTCCAAGCGGATTATATGTAGAGCAGGTCCACCCGGATATGTGTGCAAAATTTCAGGTCATTTGGAGTTACGGTGCGACTTTGTACATCTTTCCAAAAACGGAAATGGCCATAGGTGGCGCTAGCGAGCAAGGTGGAATATTTTAACCATTGACTCCAGAATGTTGCAATTTTTACCGGTTCTGGCGTCCGTGCAAAATTATACAACTTTGTCAGCGTCCTAAAGGCCTCAAAAACAGGAAAGATGGCGACTAAAAATAATAATACCACCAATAATAATAATAGGTTCCTCGCACTTCGTGCTAGGACACCGTTGGGTCCTAGCACTCCGTGCTCGGGCCCTAACAAGCTAAATTCTTTAATTATTTTGTACGCCTTCTGCAAGTATCTCCACATTTGTGTAATTTTCTCATGCGCCACCTGTTGCGACAAAGGGACGTCATTAACTTTGCTCCATGTCTCAAACTATACTGTGTTTGCTCCTTCACTTTGAGAAAATAGGGCCTGGAAAAACCTCATAAAACCTTGAATGTGATGTTTAAGAAGCTGTGGAGACCCTCAAATAATCCTTGTGTTCTGGTCTGGCTGCAGGAGTCTGAGGTGACCCGTCTCCAGGCCAGGATCTCCAGTCTGGAGCGAGCTGCTGAGCGGCAGCACCACCTGTACACCCCCTCCCTCGCCGCTCTGAGCACAGTCCACACTCCTCAGAGAGCTCCTCCCCTCCTTCCTCCCCCATAAGACTCCAGCAACCCTCCCCTCTCCTGAGCATGCTCACTTGCCTCGCCCTCGCTTAACACCCCCGCCTCACACCTACCTTCCTCCAGCCTCCGCCCTCGTCTCTCCATCCAATCATGCGACTGGCTGAGCAACAGCGTGGACTCCTCCCTGGATCTCCCCCTGAGCCTGAAGGAAACCCTGAAGGAGGCTCTGAGCAAGCATCCGTGGGAGTCCCCCCCCTCCGGCTCCTCTTTCCCTAACACGGTGGACCACAGCTGGCAGGGTCTCAGCGCCGTGGAGACCACAGTGACCTCTGACCTCTCCTTCAACCCTCTTACTTACAGGGTGGAAACGCAAGAACATGGAAGAGACACGGAAGCTCCTCTCCATGCAGCTGGGAGATGACGAGGAGCAGATCAGTGAGTCCAGGAGGGAGTCTGTGAACACCCTGGTGGGGAGGAGGTGGAGGGGGACATGAGTTCACTGACAGGGATGCTGAGGTTTGTTAACAAGACGTTAGCCATGCAGGAGGACGCGTCTTTATGGAGCTCCACAGGGCCGTCACAGAGCAGCCTCACACTGCAGGTAACAATTCCTCCTGTCTGAGATATACAGAGGATGACTTTCAACACATTATCCAGCTGATTACACTCAGTGTTAACTTCCTGTCTGTCTTCTTCTGTTGTTCCCTATTGTGTTGACTTCCTGTCTGTCTTCTTCTGCTGTTCCCGTTAGTGTTTACTTCCTGTCTGTCTTCTTCTGCTGTTCCCTGTTAGTGTTTACTTCCTGTCTGTCTTCTCCCGTCGTTCCTTTAGTGTTTACTTTCTGGGTGTTTCTCAATCGCGAGGATGCTGGCTTGGTAGTCGCGTACTTCCAAGTCACTTCCTTCAGAAACGAAGCAAGTATACTTCCAAGCCACGGCTACGGAAAACGAAGAAGAATGGAACAGGCTAACAAGTGTGCCACTCTCTCTAACGGTTTCAACATAAACGTACCGAAAATAAATACCTCACGATGTCTATCTAATTATGAACTTGCTTTACTTTCACGAACACATTTTTGGTGAGAACAAACAAATGTAACAAAGTCACATATTTACCAACACATGTTCTACGCCACTACATGCTTACATTTAAATGTGTGCTGCGTCGGTTCAGCCATTCTCCGCAAGGGTTTTTGAAATTGGTCCGTGCGCAAAGCATTGTGGGGATTTTAAGGACGCGAAGTCTACCCATGTGCAGCCTCGAAATTTCCCCCAAACCAAGGACGCGGCCTCGGTGGAATTCCAAGTATGCTGGAGATTGGAACAGTCCTTCGGCGGCACTCGATGACGTAGCATCCTTGAAATATTGGCTTGGAAGCCAGAATCCTCGAGATTGAGAAACGGCCCCAGTCTGTCTGTCTTCTTCTGCTGTTCCGTTAGTGTTACTTTCTGTCTGTCTGTCTTCTTCTGCTGTTCCGTTAGTGTTTACTTTCTGTCTGTCTGTCTTCTCTGCTGTTCCGTAGTGTTTACTTTCTGTCTGTCTGTCTTCTTCTGCTGTTCCGTTAGTGTTTACTTTCTGTCTGTCTGTCTTCTTCTGCTGTTCCGTTAGTGTTTACTTTCTGTCTGTCTGTCTTCTTCTGCTGTTCCGTTAGTGTTTACTTTCTGTCTGTCTGTCTTCTTCTGCTGTTCCGTTAGTGTTTACTTTCTGTCTGTCTGTCTCTTCTGCTGTTCCGTTAGTGTTTACTTTCTGTCTGTCTGTCTTCTTCTGCTGTTCCGTTAGTGTTTACTTTCTGTCTGTCTGTCTTCTTCTGCTGTTCCGTTAGTGTTTACTTTCTGTCTGTCTATCTTCTTCTGCTGTTCCGTTAGTGTTTACTTTCTGTCTGTCTGTCTTCTTCTGCTGTTCCGTTAGTGTTTACTTCTGTCTGTCTATCTTCTTCTGCTGTTCCGTTAGTGTTTACTTTCTGTCTGTCTGTCTTCTTCTGCTGTTCCCTTTGAACCTCTTTCTGTCTCTTGTTCACCTTTTCTTTTCTTGACTGGTTAAACGATTAGTTTATCGATATGATTTGCAAATATTTGGTAATTATTTGTTTAATCATTTTAAGCAAAAATACAAAACAACTTTTTATTTCAGCTCTACAATGTGAAGATTTCCTGTATTATTTATTTTAATGGAATACTTATCCTTTGACAAAGACCTGATCTTCAGGAAATTATAATATCCTATTATTCAGTTCTGTGGTAGTGGAGCAGTGCTGCAACACAAGCAGGCTGAAGCATGATACATTTTTTCTTTTCCATTTTTAGAGGGGAGTCGAGGAGACATGAAGCTATGTTGCCAAGGAGACGTCAGAGAGAAAGACTGTTTACACTGGTGTCAGCGTACATGTAATAAACATCTAATTGAATCTGTCCTGTTGGCGTTAAATCTGTCAATGAGTTAAGATGACCACTTTTAGTCTGTAAATGATCTACTGTGATGTTTCATACAGTATAAATGTAGCATTTCATTTTGTATCTCTCCGAACTGATATTTATATATTGTGTGAATGTGAATAAAGAGTATTTTTATCTGTCTACCACAGTGATTCTGAGTTACTCTCCGGAGATATGTTAAGCCTGCTTTCACCAACATCTGTTTGGATGTTCCCATGCTGTCAGGGAAGGGGGGGGGGGGGTTGTGTTACCAGAACTACTGGCAGCTTCCTGTCCATGAGAAGAATATTCTGAGAGTCTGAGGATGGGTCCAGCTGGGTGAATTGGATTTGGTACTCTCGTTTGGTTTAGATAACAAGAACATCAGATATGCTTGGGCTGTGTTTTTTGTTTTGTTTTTTTAAATCACAGTTATTCACATTGATTATGACATTGTCCATCTGCTACAGGTCATTTATAAACGGTGCGTACGCTCAAAAGATGGCGTACGCCAGTTTCTAAGCAATGTTTGCGATTTAAAAAACAAACTTGACGGGAAAATGTGCGGTCCTCCACGCAAACACTGATCCATCCGTACGCGGTACGCACAAAAACGGGAGAGATGAGAAACTGCGACACCGTTGGCAGAAGGAAGAATGGAGAGAAATATGTGAAAATAATACCATAAATAAAATGTTACTTCATGTGTCATGTATGAAGAATTCATTTGCAAACATTGATTAAAGCCAATCTTAATATCCCATCTTTCTATTTCCTTAAATCATTAAATCATTTCAAAGAAAAGGGTAATGATCCACTCTGGCCCCTAAACCTTTTCCCATTGATCCTCCATTTTTTTTGCCTGAATATAACCAAACGCACCAAGACATCATTATCAACAAACAGATCTCTTTTTCATAAAAGGCTGTGTACTGGCACAGGACTTGCGTACGGCACATCCTACGCTGGTTTCCCTTTATAAATCACAATCAACTCGAAATGCGGTGCAGCTTTTGTGGGCTTCACGTAACGCCCATATTTGCCTATAAATAGTCAAGGACACGCCCATTCATTCATTCTGACTGACTGCATGGAGAAGATCGCAGGAAATGACGACAGAACAGATAAAAAAGACATCTCACACCGTGTCAGATTTTGGTTATTTTGGGGAGGTCGAGATAAATCATATTGTTTGGTGGATGCAGTTTGAACCAGTGTAGCAGCATGGAGGTCGGATCGTTACCAAAATAAATAAATAAGTGGTCCGAAAAAGGTTCATGACAAACAAAATACACATAGCCTTCCTCAGGCAGTGTGTTTGTACCGGGGACAGGAGACTGTAAGAAATGATCGGGGAATCCCTCCGGAGTGGAGTCATGACGACTGGATCTGAATGATTTGCTTGTATTTGGTGGTTTGTGTTCCAGCTGTCGATCAGCAACTCTATATCCATAATCCACCAGTTAAAGGAAATACAACTAATATGTTGTGTTATATTAGCTGTACAATTTACCACAGATGATGTTCTTAGTTTCCATACCTCCTGTGTTTTACGAGCGACTTATCAAGTAGGCTATTGGCGAATGGCATAAAACATGATTAAACATATAAAACCATGCTCATATCTATACAACCTATAGAAATGCAAAACGGCGTCAGTTTAAAGTAATTCTGTCCTTCTGTTTACCGCATTGCAGCTCTGGAATCCGGTTCATTTCGAGCACCAAACAATTGTCCGGCCAGAGCAAAAGCACCACATACGTCACACTTACGTCGAGGCGGGGACAGGGCAGTGCAGGGCAGGGCAGGGCAGGGCAGGGCAGGGGCGGGATCAACTCCTGAACAACAACAAAAAGCCAGCGTTTTATCCAGTTTGTACACAACGATGGAGAAACTTAACAAGCAGCAGTGGTCCACTGAAGAGACCAGCTACCTACTGGGAATCTGGTCTTCCGAAGAGGTACAGAGGAAGCTGGAGCACAATCGGCCATTGTTGTGTTGTCGGTGTGAGCTGTGAGGGGTTTCCGCGCGGTTTGGCTTTATGAAGCAGGCACGCAAACGGTTACGTCATGACGCAAACGATGACGCAATGGCGCAGCACCAGTCGGACTTTGGGCGGTGTGAAAAGAGCCAGAGCTAAACCGAAGAACCGGTTCTGAACCTGAAAAGCTCTAGCATGGAGCTTGAACCGGAGTTGCGTTGGTGTGAATGAGGTAAGAGTGTGTGCAGTTCAGCTGGCAGAGGTGTTCACAGACATCTTCAACAGGTCCCTGCTGCAGTCTGTAGTCCCTGTGGGGGAAACTTCTGTAGCAATGGAGAGTCCGGACTCAGAGAGACACAAGGAGAGTTGGAGCTTTGATGTCAAACACTGATGGTTTATTTGGAGTTTCGGCCGGAGAGTTGACAAGACAGTTGACACCAGTTGACACAGCGGTTGCCAAACCAATTCTGAAGAACTCTTTCTGTAGCTCGAGGTTTTAGTTCAGAGTGTAATAATCAACATACTTCATCAGTGAGACTAAACATTATGGACCCTGAATCTAACTAGAGCTCTCGTCCATAGAAAAGAATGCGCGCTAGGGAACCTACGTCCCTGAACAGGAAACTACCTCATGGCGGCTTGTGTTCTGTCATAGACTGGCAACAACAATGCGCCCAATCGGCTCCTCCTTAAAAGAGATAGTAGCAATACCCAAGGCCGTAGACCTATGCCATGGGAAAGGAGACAGTGAGAGGAGAAAATGATGAACTGTGTCAAAGGTTGAATACCTAGGCAAATTATTCCCTAACAGTCCCCACATGTTTAAAACACTCTACCATCGTTCCTGTCCCCAAAAAGACAAAAATCACCAGCCTCAACGACTACCGACCAGTAGCACTCACCTCCATCATCATGAAGTGCTTTGAGCGGTTAGTCAAAACCTTCACCTCCTCCCTCCCTGACTCTCTGGACCCCCTGCAGTTTGCCTACAGAGCAAACAGGTCCACAGACGACACCATAGCCCTCACCATCCACACTGCCCTCTCACACCTGGACCAGAGGAACACATATGTGAGAATGCTGTTAATTGATTACAGTTCAGCCTTCAACACCATTATGCCCTCCAAGCTGGCCATCAAGCTCAGAGAGCTCGGGCTCAACAGCGCCCTCTGTGACTGGATCCTGAACTTCCTGACCGGCAGACCCCAGGCAGTGCGGGTAATTCGTGGCACGATTCAAACGGGATCGAAAGATAACTTTTCTCTCGCCATTGACTTCAATACATAATTTTTCCGAAATAAGGTCTCATGGAGGTCCACCGGAAAGGGAGGGACTTCACCTCTCTATAGTGGATTACAGGAAGCAGCAGAGAGAGGGACACGCCCCCATCACCAAAAAAGCTCGACAGCGGCCCTTCTTCCTCCGCAGGCTGAGGAGGTTCAACATGGACTTCAGGATACTCTGCAACTTCTACAGGTGCACCATAGAGAGTATCCTGACCTTCTACAGGTGCACCATAGAGAGTATCCTGACCTTCTACAGGTGCACCATAGAGAGTATCCTGACCTTCTACAGGTGCACCATAGAGAGTATCCTTACTGGCTGCATCACGGCCTGGAACGGCAGCTGCACCGTAAGGCTTTACAGAGGGTGGTGAAAACTGCACAGAACATCACCAGGGCGGAGCTGCCATCCATGGAGGACCTTTACTCCAGCGGCCCAGGAAGAAATCCCTCCGGATTATAAAAGACCCCCATCACACCAGCCACAAACTGTTCTGTCTGCTGCCGTCTGGCAGGCGTTACCACAGCATCCGGACTAAAACCACCAGATTCAGGGACAGTTTCATCCCACAGGCAATAAGACTGTTAAACACCTCAACTGCTGAAACAACATCTGTCCTTCACTGCAAACATCGCTGCTACAACCCGCTGCTGCAGATACACGCTTTACAACATCAGGAGGATACGTCCCTCCTGACCCAGAAAGCGACGCAGGTTCTGGTCCAGGCTCTCGTCATCTCACGCCTAGACTACTGCAACTCTCTCCTGGCTGGTCTACCTGCATGTGCCATCCGACCTCTGCAGCTCATCCAGAATGCAGCGGCTCGTCTGGTCTTCAACCTTTCAACATTTTTCCACACCACTCCGCTCCTCCTCCTCCGCTCCCTTCAATGGCTTCCGGAAACTGCTAGAATCCACTTCAAGACAATGGTACTTGCGTACCATGCTGCGAATGGATCTGGCCCTACATCCAGGACATGGTTAAACTGCACACACCAGCACGTGCACTCCGCTCTGCATCAGCCAAACGACTCGCTGCACCCTCGCTGCCAAGGGGACCCAAGTTCCCATCAGCAAAAACACGTGGGTTTGCTATCCTGGCTCCAAAATGGTGGAATGAGCTCCCCATTGACATCAGGACAGCAGAAAGCTTACACACCTTCCGGCGCAGACTAAAAACTCATCTCTTTCGACTCCACTTCGAGCAATAGAACTATTAACAAAGCACTTATATACTAATAAAGGACTGGCTTACCTAAAGCCAGTTGAGTAGCACTTGAAATGTTTTTGCTCTATGAAACCTGATGTTCTTATATGATTCTGTTTTCTTCAAGTTTGTATCTTCTTGGTCGAATGCACTTATTGTAAGTCGCTTTGGATAAAAGCGTCAGCTAAATGTAATGTAATGTAGTGTAACATCTGTTAAACACCTGAACTGTTGAAACAACATCCATAACATTCATTTTTAAATCTATACTTATATACATTATAGAAAGGGGTCATAGAAAGGTACCCAATACAACAACCGTTATTATTGCTTATTTTCAGTGACGTGCGGTGAGGTTCATGGCTGGTGAGGCACTGACTCTTTCAGAATCAGATTTACAAATATTATATATTTTGACCTTAAAGGTGGCGGGGTAGGTAATTTTGGAGAACCCAGCTCGAGTGCGCTAGAATTTGAAAATACACAGCCCCTCCTCCAACACACACGAACGCGCACATGACCAATGAGGGCACGAGATAAGTTTGTGCACAGATGGAAGGCTGACAGGCAGGTTATTTTAGCCGGGGCGGCTAAAATGAGTGGTCGTGCTTTTTACAGTACTACGGCTTCCACAGATTAAATGTTTTTATGTATTTTTTGTCAAAGCACTTAAGATATTCATTGCTATCGGGATGTTAAGAGCATTCCATGGAATATAACAAAAAGTGTATATCGTGCCGGTTTCTCAAACTTACCTACCCCACCTTTAATCGAAATATTCTGTTATTTTCAAAAGCTTTTTTAGTCTGATGCTTCGATTCATTTTAAACAGACCGTTCAACAAAAGGATAGCCTACCCAAAATCTAAATATTGGATTGTTCTCTCTTAGTAAGATCCAATTTTCATTACAAATGTGGTCTTACCTTGACTTGAAGATGAAGTCCATGCTATCCTTCTGGACAACAATCTTTATTACTTTTTTGTAAAAGTCCTCCTTATCTTCCTCTAGTTTCAAAAGCCTAGCTTGTTGTTTTGTCTACCGTCTCTGCGTAGAATAACAGTAGCAACAAGAACCTGTGGGCTCACTTGCGCCCCCTTTAGTGCGGCAGAGGTTGTGGCTGCCTCCCCTGGTGCTTTTTTCATTGCCGTTGTATGATGAGACCAGCGAGCTTAAATATCATATATACGTGAAATAAGTTATTTAGAGACTATGGATGGCGAGGATAAATGTAATAAAGGGATCTACAAACATTACATTGGTGACATACAGTGAGATGGTGCAGGCATGCGCTTAGGGCCCGCTTTCCAGCCAGTTTCTGTGGGGTGACGCATTCTGAGGTGAGGCAGAGCTCATCTGTGCCTCACCTCACCACACAGTAACTGGCTTGAGCGCGCTCACAAAATAAGTGCCCGCGCTAAATTAGTGCCCGTGCTCCAGCCAGTTACTGTGGGTTTACGAGAGGCAGAGCTCGTCCCTGCCTCACTTCTCAATCTCATCGCTCCCCGTAGTTGTAGTGGAGCTCGGCAAATTAGCCGATTTTTACTATAAAAAGCGATTGGAATCAAACAGAAATCACATTTACAACACAGATCAGTGGACACATTTTATTATTATTATTATTTGTATTATTATTATTTTTTCCGTTACATTGGAGAATGACAAGTGAGGCTCTGCCTCACCTGCCTCCCCTGACCGCACATTGCTGCTTATTTTAATTATGTCGAGAGGTTTCCTGCCTATTCAAGGGGACTGTTCATGTTTACATTTCCTCACCACAGGCCTCCATATGCAGGTTCTGTCCTTTTGTGTGTTTGAAAGCTATAGAAGGTTTATTGGTGTGTGTGTGTGTGTGTGTGTGTGTGTGTGTGTGTGTGTGTGTGTGTGTGTGGTGTGTGTGTGTGTGTGTGTGTGTGTGTGTGTGTGTGTTGCCACAGGAGACAAAGACTGCAATCCTTTGTGTCTGCATTCAACCTGCCTGTTTTACACTCGATGGAGGATGTGGTTTTCTAGGCAGTATGTTGCATGCAAAGAAGCTGTGCTCTACTTCCTCCATGGACTTCTCTAAATACAGTTTGACTCCACAGCAGTATTCATATATCGACATGTTTTTGCAGTTATCACTAGTGTTGTTGAAGGCATTGTTTAATGTATTCAACCCACTTTCCCCTTTTGCTTTTTATAGACACAATCTTAAAACATGCTATATTGAATGTTCGAGTAGTAAATGTGTGCAGAAGTATTAGAGCTCACATTTATATTTGTGAGTCTTTCAATTGAGTTTATAAAACATCCCAATGATTGTATAAGACATATAACTGGCCAGGTTTCAGTCAAAGGTTAAAGAAGAAACTTATTTGTTTACCCTCATAAAATATAAAATGTTCCATTAATAATTATGTGAGTCAGCACTGCGGTGAAATACATGTTTTTTTGTTTCCTGGTCTGACTCACCCTGCGCTTGCTGTTATTTTCCCAAATATTTCTTGCAAAACATTTTTGGAGGTTTTTCACATACTAAAGAGATGCGAAAGAGATCCACCAGACAATTAGCTTTCCACAATCAAATCAGTACACAACATCAAGTTACACTAAACCCAGCCTAGCTTCATTGAGAAAACATGACAGCAGTGTTTGGTTTTATTAAGAACAGCGACAGAGTTAACAAATAAAGCTAGTGAGACATCTGCTTACAAAGCAACTAGAATATAAAGGCAAACCAAAATGGTATTAACCAGAATCATATTACTTGACTTGTATCACTATTGGAGAGGTCTAAAGTATTACGTTTGAAAAGTTACATTAGTTCAAATTGCATGAGCACAATGGTAGTAGGCCTCAGCATATGCTACAGTTGTGAGCGTGTTGAGGTTGAAAATGTTCTCCCACCGAAGTATGAGTACCCTATATCTTCATTACAATTTGTGTATTATCGACACAAGATCGATATATATATATATTTTAAATATAACGGTTACCGTCTGAACTGAGCCAGGCTAGCTGTTTCCCCTTGTTTCTTGTGCTAAGCTAACCAGCTGCTAGCTGTAGCTTCATATTGAACAGACATTGCCATTCATATTTTCATCACTCCACAAGACAGTGACTATTCCTAATGGAATATATTTTACATGCTGATGTATCTTAGCCTGAGCTAGCTGTTCCACCTTGTGTCTGATGTTTGTGCTAAACTAAACTGGTGTTAGCTTCATATTTAACAGGATTAGCTTTCTCATCATTCAACACTGTGACTATTCCTGTGAAGTGCAGATGTTTACTTGTAATGGATTATTTTTCAGGAAAAACAATGTCTGTTTATTTAGAAGAAGTTTCATGTGAGAAGTATAATGTTTGCACAAAACAGGACCCAACAGTGCGGTTGCAATTCTAGAAACTAGAGTCTGGTGTGTGTGCCCAACACAGTCTCATGGCATTTCGTGTTATAGTCACGAAATTAATCTATTGATTTGTGTTCACCAACACGATTTCGCCATTTTTTCGTGTCACACAGAACGATTTTAAAAGCAATGTAAATAATAACAAATTAGAAGGAAAAAAAGATGACAAAAAATACAGATTTCAGTATTCTGATGCCCCATTTCTTTTCCTCACGGACCCGACCGGACAAAAAGACATGGTGCAGGCACGAAACATACTACCAATAGCAATACATTGCTTTTAAAATCGTTCTGTGTGACACGGAAAAAATGTGAAAATGGTGTTGGTGAACACGAATCAATAGATTAAATTAATTTCGTGACGATAACACGAAATGCCGTGAGCCTGGGTGTGCCAGTGTTACTTCAGGTAGATGGTAACCACAATTGTGTGCATACACCAGAGCTGTGATGGTGGGGGTGGGGGGGGGGGGGGGGGTAACACCCTGTCTGGCACACGATTTAACTACAGCTGGCAATGCATGATCTACAGTGTGTATCAAGAATAACAGGCTGTACAATAAAGTAATAATGGTACAATAAAGCAGCAGATCCTTGTTGGCTCATGGTGACATCAGGATGTGGGCTCTGTGGGTTGTGCAGCTCGGCTGAGGTTCATGCATGATACAGTTTGATTCTGTTTATTCTGTACACAATGATTATGCTCCATATACTGCATCAGTTCTCTATGTGATCTATTCTGAAATTAATATTTAACTGTCTTAGATGTCTTTATCCCGTGGAAGAGGATTAGAGCCACATATGAACAAAGTATTTAAACTCAGGGTTAGTAATCCAATCCATTTCTTAAAATACATTTCTAAAACAACCTTTGATTTTAATGTGAGATTTCTGGAG
>JAPTMU010000667.1:0-31001 GCA_028583405.1 Pogonophryne albipinna
CACATGTTGATGTAGAAGAGACATGAAGAAGAGGGGACACATGTTGATGTAGAAGAGACATGAAGAAGAGGGGACACATGCTGATGTAGAAGAGATATGAAGAAGAGGGGACACATGTTGATGTAGAAGAGACATGAAGAAGAGGGGACACATGTTGATGCAGAAGAGACATGAAGAAGAGGGGACACATGCTGATGTAGAAGAGACATGAACACGTGGATTTTGCATAATAGGTGACCTTTAAAACGTGTATTCGAGGTATTGCCTTGGCAAGAATTCAAAAAGTCAAGTAGGCTACATGTTAAAATGAGTAACAGTACGTGTAGCGGCACAATCATCCTCCGACAACGAGGCAAGAAATCCTCTGAAGATGCACCACATTGTCGCTGCAGATTGAACCTAAAGAGTGAAAACAACATCACACAATCTCCTGCATGATTTCACCTCAACAGCTCCAGATCAGACAGAGTACACTATGTCTTCTCCTGCGGGATGAAAGAAGAGCCCCTACTGGGTCAGGATAGGGGTCGAGGTTTGAGCAGATCCCCGTGTCTCTTTTCACTTGCAGCTGGCTGGGTATTTTACGGCCGTGAAGTGCGCAGGAATGTTCACGTCTTGGTTTTCTGTTGGACATAATATTTTATAGCCTCACCACTTCTGTCTCTCCTTGTTTGGCAGCTATTCAGTGCAGCAGCAACAAGTTTTGCGCTGAACGTCGGAGAGGAGGAGGAGTGGTGCGAAAAAAGTTGAGGAAGAAGAGGAGGGAAAAATACTCAAAACCAACAGGAGACTAAACTAAACTACCTAAGCAGCGAGGTAGAAGAGAAGCTCCACAGCTTCTGTTACAAAGTCAGGTAAGCACAAATTAAATTCACTTTAACACAGAAATTCAAGTCCAGAAAGAGCAGGAATCTCTCTATTCAACCCAGTCCCACGGCATTTCGTGTTATAGTCACAACATTCATTTAATCTATTGATTCGTGTTCAACACAATGTTCGCATTTTTTTCGTGTCACACAGAACGATTTCAAAAGCAATGTATTTCTATTGGCAGTATGTTTCGTGCCTGCACCACGTCTTTTTGTCCGGTCGGGTCTTGGAATACCAGAAGCTTTGTGGTTCATAAAAACATTTTCTTACTCAATATCTTACCCTAACCGTATCCCTTTTACTTTAAATTGTATAATGTCAGAGTTTTTTTGCCGTCCGCGAGGAAAAGAAATGGGGGGCCTCTGTATTTTCTGTCATATTTTTTTTCTTCTAATTTGTTATTATTTGGTGCAGGCACGAAACATACTACCAATAAAAATACATTGCTTCTAAAATCGTTCTGTGTCAGAAGACTGAAATCTGTATTTTTTTAAATCTGTTTTTCCTTCTAATTTGTTATTATTTACATTGCTTTTAAAATCGTTCTGTGTAACAAAATTGCGAAATCGTGTTGGTGAACACGAATCAATAGATTCATTTCGTGACTATAGCACGAAATGCCGTGAGACTGTGTTGCTCTATTAATCATTGCACAATAGAGACACCTTAAAGTTGGCCTTTTTGTGCTTTTTCAAAATCCCTAACGACCATTTCCACCAATGTGATGGTTTAAATAACTTCAAAATATGAAGTATCTCTAATATTGACAGAATCTAAAGTATTAATCAATTCATTGATTTTAAGCATGGAATGTTTTTTGCTTTTATTTTCTGATACTCAGTCATCATTAGTTTGAGAAAACATGTCCTTTTATTGCAATATTTATTCATTATTTCTGAGATATTCAATCATTATTTTGGGATATTAAATACAAAATCGTCATTTTGTAAGTAATTATTTTTTTAAGTCATTTTTTAATTCTTAGTCATTTTTTTTTAGATAATAAGTCAATATTTTAGTTATATAGTGTATTATGTGGCAATACTACGTCTTTATATTTAGATACAAAGTCATTATGTTGAGGTACAAAGTCATTATGTTGAGGTACAAAGTCATTAGGTTGAGGTACAAAGTCATTAGGTTGAGGTACCAAGTCATTATGTTGAGGTACAAAGTCATTAGATTGAGGTACTAAGTCATTATGTTGAGGTACAATGTCATTAGGTTGAGGTACGAAGTAATTAGGTTGAGGTACAAAGTAATTAGGTTGAGGTACAAAGTCATTATGTTGAGGTACAAAGTCATTAGATTGAGGTACTAAGTCATTAGGTTGAGGTACAAAGTCATTAGGTTGAGGTACAAAGTCATTATGTTGAGGTACTAAGTCATTAGGTTGAGGTACAAAGTCATTAGGTTGAGGTACAAAGTAATTATGTTGAGATACAAAGTCATTATGTTGAGGTACTAAGTCATTAGGTTGAGGTACAAAGTCATTATGTTGAGGTACTAAGTCATTAGGTTGAGGTACAAAGTCATTATGTTGAGGTACTAAGTCATTAGGTTGAGGTACAAAGTCATTATGTTGAGGTACTAAGTCATTAGGTTGAGGTACGAAGTAATTAGGTTGAGGTACAAAGTAATTAGGTTGAGGTACAAAGTCATTATGTTGAGGTACTAAGTCATTAGGTTGAGGTACAAAGTAATTAGGTTGAGGTACAAAGTCATTAGCTTGAGGTACTAAGTCATTAGGTTGAGGTACAAAGTCATTATGTTGAGGTACTAAGTCATTATTCTCGTTATAAAGTCATAATGTGGATATACTAACCCCCTAATCCCACCAGGAGCGTCTGCGCTGCGCTGCGCTGCGCTGCGGCTGCGGCGTTTTTAGCGATCGCGGCCACTCTAGTCAATGGGTGCTATTCCACCAGACCCGCTGCGCCGCGGCTCGAAGCGTCCCAGAAGCTCCTCGCCGCAAGGAATTTCTAAAATATAGGATGAATCCTATTTTTGAAGCGGCGCAGCGCAGCGCAGGCAGGAAGTGATGAAAATCACCTTGTTGTCTCCTTTGCTGGTTGAGGGGGTGCACCCAAAACCGGCTCCTTCTCCTCCCCCCACCCCGTAGTCTTTCAAGTAGGAGAATACATGCCAGCGTTCTCCTCAGGTTTACAGGCACTGTAAATTATATATATATATAGAATAATTATGATGATGAATGCATATTTGTTTACCACTAAAATACAGCAACACATCTTTGATTCATGTCGTTTATAACTGGAATATTACAATTATTATTAACTGTGTCTGTAGTCTACAACCCAACAAAATAGGAAATAACAACAATAAACACGATTTAAACAGACACAAACATAAACCATTTAACTACGTAGCCTACTTACTTGTAGAAGTACAAATGTCCAGGAAATATTCCAAAATCAACAACAACTGCGAGGCTGCACACACGACGCTCCGCTTCCGCAACGTTTTGAAACGCGCCTGGTGGGTTATGACGCAGGAGGAGGTCGCAGCGCGCCTGGCGCAGCGCAGCGCAGACGCTTCCGGTGCGATCAGGGGGTAAGTCATTCATTTGAGACACTAAGTAGTAGAGCAGGAATCTCTCTGGTAATCATTGCATTAGTAGAGACCCCTTAAAGTTTGCCTTTTTGTGCTTTTTCAAAATCCCTAAAGACCATTTCCACCAATGTGATGGTTTAAATAACTACAGCATGTGAAGTATCTCTAATATTGACAGAATCTAGCATAATAATTGAGTCATTCTCACTTTGTATTTCATTATTTTTTAGCATGTTTGTATTTTTTGCATTAAGTTTGACATTATTTTCTGATACCAAGCTATTATTTGAAAATACTAAGTCATAATTTTTGAGATACGTCATAATTTTTTTATTCAGTCATTATTTTTGATTTCAAAGTCATTATTATATAATAGTAATTATTTTGAGTTACTAAGTATTTTTTTTTAAATACAAAGTCAATATTTTCAGATAGTATTTAATTTTGCGATACTAAGTCATTATGTTGTGATACTAAATTATTATTTTACAATACTTACTTAGTCTTTATTTCTCTATTAAGTCATTATTATTAAGATACTAAGTCCTTATCTTATGATACTAAGTCATTATGTTGAGATACAAAGTTATTAATTTGCAATACTAAGTCATTATGTTGAGATACAAAGTCATTGTTTTGAGATACTAAGTCCTTATGTTGAAATACAGTTATTCTTTTACCATATTAAGCATTTACTTTTAGACACTAAGTCATTTTTTATGCTAAACTTAGTCATTATTTCACGATACTAAGTCATTATTTTTAAGAAACAAGGCAATTTGAGAAAGTATACAGGTCCTTTCTTTCATTACAAGGCTGATTGTTCATTATGTTTTCAAGTTTTGTAATGTGCCGAAACAAAAATAATCAAATAAACAAGTATCTCAAAGCTGCTTTTGCTCTGCATGTGTAAAGACAGAACCAGTTAAAGTGTTTGAGTCTCAGCATGCTCCGTGAAATAGTGCTGCACTCAGAGCGTTAGCAGTGTGGTTAGCAGGCATAGTGCTCATTGTTAGAGCTGCTGTTGGGTTTCATCTCAGTGTATTTCGAGCCGTATCAAATGAAGTGTGAAACTAAAACTGATATGGCTAGATTATCCCCTTCAGTATAAAGGTATGTGTCACCTATCTCAACCATGTGGATTGGATTCAATCATTTTCCATTTAAAAATAAAGAATCAAATGACGCCAAAACTTTAAGAATAAGGAATAGGAGGCATTCAGTAGGTTTGTCAGTAAATATATATTATCATTCTTTGAATATATTTTCATGTATTGAAGTGTCACAATTAAGGAAGGCTGTGTTAAGCAAAGAAAAGTTAGCTCAATGTAAATATAAATTATTTGCATTTACAGTATGTAAAACGTTTTAGTTTTATTTTATACTGCTACAGTATACCATTTTTATATCTTACATTTTTTTAATTATATTGTTCCTTCAGTGCACTCTTACCTTTCCTTCCTGTGTTTCAATCTTATTATTACTGCAGCACCTGCACCGGCTATATCTTATTTGATCTGATCTCATTTTATCAAATCTTACCTGTCCTTATCTCTTCTCATCTCATCTTATTTAATCTCATCTTATTTCATCTCATCAAATTTATCGTATCTTACCTTGAATATATACGGTATACTTTAATGGTAAATTGATAGGTACAATAAACACATGTGCATATTAACACCTCCTTATAGACACATGGTAGTGAGATGATCATCATCTAACACTCTTATGACCTGTGGGCAGTGTTTCCGCCAGACCAGGGCTGAGAGGGCGTCCACCCCGAGAGCGGGGGGGGGGTCATTTGGCTCGGCTTTCTTAAAGCGACGGCTGTGTCGGCTCCCAAACGGTTCTTCATGTTACCACAGTTTACCACAGAGCCTCAGTATCGCCGCTGCGAGGCTCCGGCGCTCGCAATTCACGCGTGTGCTCCACTAAAACCCCCCCGCTCATTGTTTCCAAATCGCGCACGTTCCGTGTTGTCCTGTAGCAGGCACCTTCGATGTCGGGGAAACGATCTTCAATACTCCGAAAAGAATCCCACCGGACTCCTTTGCCCCTCCAACAGAGGGATGTCCTTGTCCTTTTTTCCTTTTCGTCATTTCAAGTGATAAAAACTCTCGATCTTCTCTGGAATTATTAATATTTCTGGACGCCCTCGGCTCGAGTTCAGGGCGTCGCGAGCTGAATAAGGCCGTCAAATGACGGCAAGACGCCCCCTGCCGGAAACGCTGCCTGTGGGGATAAAACTGTCCCTGAGTTAATTTCTCCCAGTGCATTATTTATGTTTGTTTGGTTGGTAACTGGTTAAACTGGTCGGCTGTCTACAAATAAAGACGGCTAATTTGAATTCTCCCCAAATATATTGAGGCTGAACCTGAACTTTCAGCTTGGGGGCCCCCTAGTGGCCGCGGGGGCCCTATGCATCTGCATAGTCCAGGCAAGGGTGTCAAACTCAATTTAATCTCGGGCCACATTAGCATCACTCAAAGGGCCAGTTTTATATATAACACTATATAAAAATACATATATACATTTTTAATATATATAAAATAATGTATTATATTACATTATTGCCTCTGCATTGGATTATTATCGGATAGGGTAATAACTTCATAATTAACTACGTCTGAAAGCAGAAGTCTAGGGCAAATAATTGCAAGTCTCTTCAGTGAGAATGTCACAAAATGATTTAAAAAGAAAAGCCAAATTCTGGAAAAAAAAGAAGTGACATTTTGAAAAAAAAGTAACATTTTGAAAAAAAAGTCAGATTCTGAGAAAAAGGCAAGTTCTAAGAAAAAATGAATTTTTTGAAGAAAAAAAATCCAAATCTGAGAAAAAAGTCAAATTTGAGATGCATTGTGGGACATGTAGTTTATGGGCAACGTGTAAATCGGCATGTAAGCTCTTGTGGGGCCACATAAAATTAAGTTACAGCATGCGGCCCCCACCTCCTCTTTTTGCGGCCCTCAGATTAATTTATAAACAACGTCATTCATTTTTTTTTTTTAAACACTCACAAGAAACACTGGCTGTTGTTATGCCTGCTGTGATGTTAAGTTACCTCTTGTAATGATGCCTTTACAAGCTTCAAAGTTGTATTTATCATCTGAATTTGGCGAAACAAGTTTAATATTCTAAAAACCAAGACTTTGTTTATTTGAAATCAGATGAAAACAAACTGTCACGGACCTTGTCGTGTTATCTATGATTATACGCTTTTCATTCATAATTTAAGCGGGAGGGAGGCGGGGGCGGCGCTGAGGAACAGCAGAGTGCGGGTTGGCAGGTGTCTGTGTTGACATTCCCCTTATTGTGCGTCAGCAGAGGCTACAAGTGTCTTAGCTAGGTTCAAGTTAGACAACTAATGTCTGGGTTAGTGTTCATGACTTCATGTTTATGTCATCTTATTGTTTAATCTCAATGCACACACACTTTCCGTGCTTTCCAATAGTTTAAAATGTTTTATTCCACTGTTAAATAACCTGTTCAATACAAACATGCCACTTGTAAAAATGAAATAACATTTCTGTGAACTGATATTTGTTTAGTGAGCTTCTTAGAGGATGTTCCCTGAAAGATTGTAAAATGTCAATGAAGATGTCAGACTTAGTATATGTGTTAATAATTACATACAATACATGGAATGTGTGTGTGTGTGTGTGTGTGTGTGTGTGTGTGTGTGTGTGTGTGTGTGTGTGTGTGTGTGTGTGTGTGTGTGTGTGTGTGTGTGTGTGTGTGTGTGTGTGTGTGTGTGTGTGTGTGTGTGTGTGTGTGTGTGTGTGTGTGTGTGTGTGTGTGTGTGTGTGTGTGTGTGTGTGTGTGTGTGTGTGCGCGTGCGTGCGTGCGTCAAGTGAATCTGCGGCCCCCTGGTGGCCAGTACATCAATTATGTGCCCCCCACCACCATCCAAGTTGCCCATCCCTGACCTATAGGAAGAAACGGCCCTGCCCCCCACCGCACCCCCTTGTTTAGCCTATTGATCTGAGCATGCAGAGTGAAACTTTCTCCACTCAGAGCGTAGAGTAGTGAGAGCTGAGGATGTTAAGTGAGTCACAGCAGTCTGCATGTTGTCAGCAGCAGAGAGGCTGCTCCGCGCTGATTTACTGCCCTTCATAGACACCTGATCCTGGGGGACACTCTATAAAAAGCAGAGCTGGAATTTACCCAAATACTGTACTTAAGTACAATTTTAAGGTACTCTTACTTCATTATTTTCAAATTCTATTTCATTTTTTACGTCATCATGTTGATATACAAAATCAATATTTTCATATACTAATTATTTAGCAAATTTAAAAGCAAAACAATATTTGATCATCCTTTTATATTACAATACAATGTAATGGGCCCTTCTGCGCGATGAGTACACTGACTTTTTAAATGTTGTATTTTGTAGTTTTTTTTAATACATTTTAATGCTAATACTTTTACTTTTATATATTTAATATTTTTAATCTATTATTTTACTCTGTAATATATTAATTTAAATGCACCTACCATGCTATTTTTTGGCAATAGAATAGGTCTATAGATATAACAAAATATAAAAAACATGTCCAAACAAATCACCCATTCTAGCCATGCTTCATATCCCTCTATTTCACTTTCTGTTTCAAAGTGCTGATTTGGGGTATAAAGCTTTAAAAAAAAAAAAAAAAGGAGGGGGCTGAGCTCATGCGGCAGCTACTGTCTAAACCAGGGGTCGGCAACCTTTTTGATATGAAGTGCCATTTTAAAAAAAAAATGTTATCAGCCGTGCCAACGATCGAGAATTATCAACGGGGGGGGGCGTTTGAGGAGCTTGACGCTCGTCAACTATCAGCAGGAGGGCGGGGGAGCCTCGCTGCGGGGAAGCAGTGTGTGGACCTGTCAGCGCAACTTACATGATGCCGAATTTAACAAACACATTTAAATAATTGGTTTGAACGGCATAATAATAAGGACGATCGTCCGTTCTGTGATTCTCCAGAGCACACATGATATGATATGAGTGAGATGAGATCGCTGTCCCTTTAAGAGAGAGAGAGGGGTGTGGCGTGTGCATGTGTGTTTGTGGATGGTAGAGCGACAGAGAGAGAACGTGTGTATGTTTCTGGAAGTGAAACGAGGCAGCAGAAAAACAGAGGTCTGTGATGTATTTTGTGTAACAGAAGAACAGCTAAATAAATGCAACGGCCTCCCAAGAAGAGCTCGCCTCTCTCCAGTCATTTAAGCTAAAGTGGGTTATTGAACCTGAAGCTTGTTGCTTCTGCCCTCCTCGACTACGGTCTGGGAGCCGACAGGAAAGTTCAACACACAGATGGCCAGTCCGCCCCTTTGTAGCATATTATTTCAATGAGAGATGATCAGATCGCCACTGGGCTTTCAACTAAAGACACAGCCACGCAAAAACTGCGCCATTTGTACAGCTCCTTATGGGTACTGCAATTTGTGAAGTGCTTTCCTCCGTGGTGAAACGATCAGCACTGCACCACGGAGGAAAGCAGCAGAAAGTCACCTGGAGTTAAAGAGAGTTGCCGACCCCTGGTCTAAACTAAATACTGCCGTGATGAAACGCCATATCATGGATTATCAAGGATTGTCTCTGAAACAGTATGGAGCTCAAAGGCTTTCTCTCTTGCCGGTTATACCACAAGGTGAGTTCCCTTTTACTTCCTGCTTCTTCACACACATGCTCTCCAGTACAGGTTAGCTCTGAGTGTTAGCGATGCTAATATAAACACCGACCATATTACGTCCAAAACAGTCGGGCATTGTTTCTGATAGCAACGTTTCTGAATGGGCCGTGGGTCCACATTTCAGATATTGCGTCATATCGGACGCAAATCTGGATCAGCTCCATTGTTCCCCTGTTTTGTTTTTTTGGGTACGGAGGAAAAGAGAGGGTTTTATTTTCTGACGCTGCGTGAGTTCCCTGACGCACCGGGGACACATCTTTATGTATAAAAGACATCAAAAAGTGCATTTTGCAGGATAGGTCCCCTTTAAGTAAAAGATCTGAGTACTCTCTACAACACTAATATCCAAACCTATAATATATATATATATATATATTATTCAGTGAATAACTGTGCAATATGGCTGCTACATCAGAACTGTTACAGGCTGTGTATTTTGTAAATTGTGTAATGCTTTTTTAAAACATTTTTAACTTTAATATTTATTTATTTTTGTGCATACTTCTTGTTAAACATTAAGCTGTCTGTGGCTCTTTTCTGCTGTAACAAATGTAAATGTTCCCTCTGTGGGACTAATAAAGGTATTCTGATTCTGATTATTCATAGCTTAATAAACATTGAATTAGTTAAATAAGCTTGTAAAATATATGAATGTATTGACTTTATCTCTCTTGGAAACAAAGGGAATCCTAATGCGTAAAGTTAGCATAGGCGTTTGTTCCCAAGGTAAAAAAAAGGACATCAGAATCAGAATACCTTTCTTAGTCCCACAGAGGGGAAATGTACGTTGCTACAGCAGAAAATGAGCCACAGACAGCTTAATGTTACATATGTTACATGCATTAAAAAGTATTAAAGTAAAAAAACAGTTACAAAAAAAATACAAAGTTACACAATTTACAAAAAACACATCCTGTAACACTTCTTAGGATTTAGCAGCCAGGTATATATTGCACAGTCATTAACGGCATATTGCATATATTGCGCATATACTGTAGCACATATTGCACATAGTTGGTTGGTATTTAACAGCAGGGGGTGTTATCAGTGGCGTTTCTATATTTACAAAAGTGGTGGGGCACAACAAACTTAGATGTCTATGGCTTCTGCAGTGAGGTTCATGGCTGGTGGTGAGGCACTGGCACTGACTCTTCAGGTTTACAAATATTATATTTTGCCCTAAATCAAAATATAATATTATTTTCAAAAGCCTTTTTAGTCTGATGCTTCAATTAATTTTAAACAGACAGTTCAACAGAAGGATACCCAAAAAATGTAATTTTATCATTTAAATATTGAATTGTTCTCTCTTAGTAAGATCCCATTTTCAATAAAATGGTGGTCTTACCTTGACTTGAAGATGAAGTCCATTTGCCTATCCTTCTGGACAAAAATCTCTATTACTTTTTTGTAAAAGTCCTCCTTATCTTCTTGTAGTTTCAAAAATCTATCATAAATCTAATCGATAGATTTATGATTCGAAAATTATAAAAGTAGGGTAGACATGTGGATATTATCCGGCTGAACAAAAAGTACATTTATCTAACAGCTACGTTTCCCACAGATCTTATTTGGAGCTATTTTCTAAAATCCAATGGAGAAATCTCATTGCTTTTTTGTGGAGGGAAGCCATGCGCAGCTTACTTCCTGGTTTTAGGACGCGTCTCTCTCCTCCTCTTCACCTGCTCTTCACACACCACACTTTTCGCGGCACACGTACTTACAGCCAATCAGCTCTGAATTATGTGAGATGACGTATGGTGGGGATGGCAGCTCTATGCCCCTATGGTCATTATTTTTTGCCACACACATTAAATAGGACAATACTCTGAGCATGCGCAGTGTAGTTTTTACAGTCACCGTTCACTTAGACAGTGAGAGGGAGGGGCATGATCGGGTTTTGTCCCACATGGCTCTAAACAGCTCAATAGGCACACACTGTAGACACTAATTAGAAGAACACATACTAAAACAGCAATGTACAGACAAATCAGATGATTAAACATGATCTTAAAATATATTTTATATATATTTTAATTTATTTTTTGCATTTTGTTGTAATCATTATTTTAATACTTTCTGCTGACACTAGGTGGGGCTGGGTGCCACTGGGTGTTATAGTCTGTGTTGTTGTGTGTGCGGGGGAGGGTCTACTAGTCCAGTGTATAGACATGTCATTGGATATGCTGCAGGAATGACGCAGGAGGTGGTGAAAAGATGAATAAGAAGTGATGAGGAGGGAGAGTGAGACCCCCGCTGTGAAAGGCATGTCTGCTATTTGTGGAAGAGAGACGGCAGCGGAGGACACGCTGTTGTCAGGACGTCCGTCACCCTGTACATCCTCTTTTAGACACTCGAGGAAAAAGACACGGTGTACAAGATAAGATAGATAAGATATGTAATTATGTATATACTATGAAAAGCAGAGGTGGAACTAAGTACATTTACTCAAATACTGTTTTATGCTACTTTAGAGGGAAATATTGGTTATTTGACTGCACTGCATTCCTTATAAGACTTTAAACACTCATACGATTCATAATATGAATAAATCACAATATATTATTTAAGCTGTAAAATAAATAAAATCTCCTTTACAATGTTAAAATTATGAACCCATTAATGCATCTATAATTACATCCACTAACTGGTGACACATACACAAAATATTTATATACTATAAAAAGCAGAGGTGGAACTAAGTACATTTACTGAAATACTGTGCTTTATTACAATTTATAACAACTTAAGAAGTACTTTATTGATCCCAATTTGGGAAATGTTTGTGTCTTTTTTAGTCAGTATAAAACACTTATTAATGCCTTATTCTGCATGACCGTATTCTGCAAGTAATAAGCCATTAGTTGAGAGTTTTCCTCAATAACCCTCTAATTAGTGCTTAATTATTGCAAGTAAGGAAGTTGTTGTACATGAGTTTTGGTCTTAATATGCTCAATATGGGCCTAATAAGGCAGTAGTACCCCAAGAATAGTAATTCTCCCATAATAACACTTAACAGATATGATCTATTCTTATGTAACAAGATATTAAACTATAAGTGTTAATTGTGTCTAAATAACTCAAAATGAGGTATTTATATCTTACAATATGTTCCCTATTTTAAAGTGAAGTCTTGTTCATAACCAATAAGGTAGTCGTTTGTCTCTAATATTTTAATTAACAACTAGTTGATGGTGAATAAGTACCTTAATTTAAAGTATTACCGAAACAAATATTGAGTGTGTATCCAAAGCTTGAATTTATAGTTCCTCTTCATCAGAGTTATCAACTTCTTTAATTTATGAATGAATTCCTGAGATAACGTAAATAAGGAGCTGAAATTAGTTGGTATGCTTTTTAATTATTGATAAAAATTATTGAAAACATTTTTCAGGATGGAGAAAAAACACTCTTGGTCATGTGATTGCTATTTATCTCTCTTTGAACTTGTTTTGAACTTGTTTCATGCATTATGATGACATAACATTATAATATGCATATGTGCCAATTACAGCAAGGCAGTCGTCAGAAATCGAGGCCCCGTCCACACGGAGACGAAAGAGGTTGTATCCGCTACAGTTCTCTATCGTATAGACCAGGGGTGTCAAACTCAAATACACAGTGGGCCAAAATAAAAAAATGGGTACTAGTCGAGGGCCGGACTGGTTTTATGTTTATTGAAATGAACTTATTGCACATATTAAACCTGGAACCAACAAAGCTTAAATTATTGCCTATAAAAACAACATTAAACATAAAATAATCAGTTGCATTCATTTCTTATGGCTCTATCTGCAGCTTTTCCTCAGTCATTTCTTATGATTACATTTTTCCACAGGCCAACAACAGCTTCAACAAAACTATTTCCCTCAAAGAGAAAACCAAACATGCCCTGTTGTCGTGAGAGAAAAAGTGCAGAAGGAAACATCCATTGAAACTCAGTGTGCTGCTCTGTGATGCTAGTTCAAGCCAGATACTTGGCATCTCATCTTGGGTGCAAGTTCATCAATGTTTGGGCTCAGGCTCTGAGCTGAGGAGACCCTCAGGATGGAGTGAAGGTGTGCGTGCAATATACCGGTGGGCAGGGGCGGATCTACGGGGGGGCAAGGGGGGCAGCTTCCCCCCCCACTGTAGAGCCTTGCCCCCCCAGCTGCCCCCCTAACTTTTGTTTCCCTAAAACTGTACTAAAACAAACCTACACTATTTCCACAAGCTTCTCAAGCAACGAAACAAGCATTACATTAGTTAAAAGTGAATCATTTTAAATATCATTTTAGGCCCGTTAAAAACACAGCTACGGCCCTGCATTAAACTGCGGAGCGGCGTTCACACAGACCGCGGCTCACAGAGCTGCAGAGAGGGAGCGAGCTGTCCCAGCGCCTATGGGTCAGCTTCCCCTGGGAGCATTTCCCCTTCCACTAGTTTTGTTTTTACTAAGGACGAGAGCTTGAAACTAAATATTAATAAAACGCTGCCGTTTGAATCGATAGCGTTTAACAGATGGGCGCTGTTTGGGGCGTTACGTTACAAAATACTACGCAGACAGCGTTAGCTGGGAGATCGATCACTTTACTAAACTATGCGTTAGCCTACTATTAAATCCACGTAAACTACACATCACAGCAATGAGGCCAGATCAATGAAACCAGGATACATCCTTTACCGTAAAAACTGGATCGAAACACAGCTGCCTGTGTGCGCTTGATAAATACTTTCTGATGATATGCTACTTATTAGCTAGGCTACATGGCCCTAACGTGTAAAGTTACAAGCATTTGTACCAGTGCTTTTCACAAGTAGACTCTTGCAGGCCAGAGTATAGGAGTGATTCAACAACAACAAAAAGACATATCTGAGAAGAGATCAGGACAAACAGAAAGAGGAAAAGGAAAAGAGAGTTCACTGAAGAGACCAGGAGGGTCAGAGCAGGAGGAAGAGGAGGAGATTAAGACATTAGTGAAGAAGAAGAAATGTATGTGAGGAATAAAGATGAAGTATCAGAAAGAGGGACTGAGGCAGGGATCAGGAGGCAGATGAAACTCCAGCTGGACCACATGGTATGTTCTTATTCTCCTTACATATTCCATTACAGCAGCACAATCTAGCAGTTCTTAGTATTGACAAATATTGATTGAAATGTGTTGCTGCACAGCTCACCTGTAGCTCTCTGAAGAGATGGGTCATGTCAATTGTGTACTTAATTATAACTAAGTACTTACAGTATGCAGAATTAGAGTATTCTCTGAATCGGGTGCCTTTTGGGTCTTTATATCTTTGAAAAGTTAAACTAAAATGTTTGGTCATAACATCTGGTCGTGGACTACTTACATTTTCCCACCCCAGGCACAAAATATAAATAATTACTAGGAATTTACTTGAAAAAATTTAACCGGGTTGAAGTTTTTGACAAAAAGTAGCCATTAAACCTTGTTTAGGTAAGATATGGCACATGGAAATCAAGGACATTACAAAATTGTAATATTTTGCAAAACTATTGTTTATTTTGTAATAAACAATTATTTACTATTATTAATTCATATAACAGAGTTGAAATGTTGAGTGTGTCAATCTTAATCTGAAAATACAAAAACTGAAATATAGGTAAGAGAAGAAACGGACACTTTTGTGATGTAATTCCCTCAATGCAGATCACACATGGACTGATCCATTATTTTAATAGGAGGGTAAATGGTTTGGCGTGACGGGGTTGAAACAAACTGAGGGACGTGTGTCAATATTGCAATTTCATAGATAATTCAAGTATTTTTTCAGAATGTATTTTTGATCAGTTAAAGTTGACAAGCATATGATTATATTAGCAGCAACATTTTGGAATAATTGGCCATTTTGATTTGTTTAATATTAAATTAATATGTAATAATGCTTAGTGACATGCAAATATGTCTGACTAATACTAAGACAACACATTTTTTGTAATGCAAAACAACCTGTTCCATTAATGAATTGCTTTAAAATACATTTTGTAGTTTCCTTTCATTTAAAATTATTGAAGTAAGCTTGGGGGACTCAAAGGGCCCCCGATTGTTTGTCTGAACACCTTGTTTCTCTTGTGCATTAAGAACACTTGTGTTAGGGCATGAATTAACAATAAATAGGTTATATACAGTGTAAAATACCACGTACAGTCCGCCCTCCCATGCCACCCTGGCATGACCTCTTGCCCCCCCTTTGCCACCCCATGTAAAATGTTCTAGAACCGCCACTGCCGGTGGGCCAGATCTAATAGTGATTAGAAATTATCCTGCGGGCCGAAATTAAATCCACCAAGGGCCTGATTTGGCCCCCGGGCCTTGAGTTTGACACATGTGGTAAAGACGGTTCGTCCACACGAGGCCGAAACGGAAACTCGGATTCGGAGCCGGAATCCAATAGCCGGTGATAACGGCTCCCAAGGTGGGTAGGTCTGAGGACGAAACGCTTGCGGCTCCGTGTGTACGCCCTATACGATCATTTCCTGAAAACTATGACGCCATAGCCCCGCCTCTCCCGAATAAACAGAAGGGCAACCAGGCAACCATGGCAACCATGCTCGGGGGATCTTATTTGCTGCTTTTGGTGTATTTTGTGGCCACTTACAGGCCCGGCATATGTATTACAGCGTCTCCAGCGGGTCGAGCGGTCTCGTGTGAATGGACACATTTCTTGAGCCGATTCCGACTTTTTTTATATCGACTTCGGTTCGTTTTCGTCTCCGTGTGGACGGGGCTAAGTTGGATCACAGACTTCCTCCAACAATGGTTATAAAACATGTGGTTACCATTGAGTGGCAAAGGTTATTAAATATGTGAAAGACAATCATGCAAAAAAAAAAGCAAATCCAGAGACCAATACGTTAAATATAATATTTCTCTTACGGTTTTATTTACAGTATGTACCATAATCCACTCAATAAAATGCCTCTCATGAAAACCTACTTGGCATTAAACCAAATTAAAAAGTAATATAAATCTGCAGTGGACAGTATTGCAAATACTCAGACAGGAATGTAGTATTTATAGATGCATATTGCAAAGTATATGTGTACGTTAGGTATATAAAGAGCTGCATTGTCCTTCATGAGGAACACAGTTTATTTTGAGCTGATCCCACGTAAGCTGTTGCTGTCGGAAAACTATAGACCCCTATATGCTGAAAATAGTCTCCTTAAATACGCACTGTTCACTCCTGTTTGAGTAGTGTTAGCTAAAAAAATAACTATATTTCATAGCTGTATAAAACATACTTTGCAAATATAAATTAAAAAAAATTCGTATTAGAAAATCCTTTTTAAATGTATTTTTAAAAGCTCATAAACTTGTTTTTATGTGATGTTTCTTTAACAGTCTGTAAAAGTGTTGAATAAAACATCTAAGCTCATTATTGTTTTAATTTAATACACTTTTTCCCATATTTCCTAATGATCAGACGACTGCATTTGGTCCACAGGCTGCCAATTAGGTATGTCTGCTTCTAAATAGGCTCCACTTGAAATATTATATACATTGCCTTATTTTCCCTTTACTTAATTCTTCGATTATTTATATTCCATGTGTATATTTTTTGTAATATTTGTTAACCTTTTTGGCAACACAATTAAATTGCATTATCCCTTTAAAAAAAAAAAATCTATATGCGACGCCTGCAGTCAATTCCCAGTTGGGACCATTATAGTTTCATGTTATCTTCTCACCTCGATGGAAGTTGACCTGCTGGCCCGCGAGGGGGGTCGTAATTTAGCCTTTTCACTAAAGGCCAGGGAAAAGATAGCGATAGAGACACCGACAGGTTTGAAGGTTGGAGGGATTTAGGAACTATGTTTAGCTCTGGAAAACCAGCATCAGGGTTAACGGAAATCTTTGTCCCTGCAGAACAAGGGCGGTCAGGACGGAAAGTTTAAATACCGAGCGCAGAGAGGAAGGGCTGCACCTCTCTGCAGCAAAACCGCACACTTCAGTTGGATCCACGTTGTTTAATTATACAATCCACCTTTTTAAAGTGTGGCAGAACAGCAGATCATTTAAAAATCCCAGAGGAAAAGGCTGTGGGTTTTTTGGAGCCAAGTTCTTCATTTCGTTGCAGCAACAGCTCTCGTAAGTTGCTTTAATTATTTATTTAGATCTCCAAGAAATGCATTTGTTTTGTGTTGTTAGCTACACGGTTGGGAAAATAGGTTGGTTGTTGAGTCTGATGGTTCAATTCAGGGGTGTCAAACTCAAATACACAGTGGGCCAACATTTTAAAATGGGTACTAGTCGAGGGCCGGACTGGTTCAATGTTTATTGCAAAACTTATTGAAATGAACCTATTGCACATATTAAACCAGGAACTAACAAAGCTTAAATGATTGCCTATAAAAACAACATTCAACATTAAATAAATGATAAATCCGTTGCATTAATTTCTTATGGCTCTATCTGCATTTCTTATGATTACATTTTTCCACAGGCCAAACACAGCTTGAAAAAACCAAACATGCCCAGTTGTCGTGAGAGAAAAAGTGCAGAAGGAAACATCCATGAGCCGCGTTCACACCGCGTACTTTGCAGTACTTAGTGCCGGCACTTATTACCCCAGGACACTAATGGCGCATTTCCACTGCAGCGGGGAGCCCCGTTTAAGCGTCCTTAATCGTCCTCAAGCGGCCAGGCCAGTTTTTGGTGGCCTTTCCATATAGCGTAGCACCGGCTAGCGGGTACTTTTTCCCTGTCGATCGCCCCGCCTACACTGCGTTGCTACCCCAGGTCCTAAACTGTAATGGAAATGTGCCACGGCCTCGGACGGCCAGCGAGGCAGCCCGAGGACGCTTAGGGACGCTTAAACGGGGCTACCCCGCTGCAGTGGAAATGTGCCATAAGTACCAATCGCGTTCACACCGGAGTACTTTTCCCTGAGGGAAGATTACGCAAATGAGCCGCTGACGTCACTTCGTCTTCTTCTGCTTTGGGTTTACTGGCAGGCCGCAAACCACTTCACGGCGTATACTGCCGCCCGAATTCCCGGCCGGAAGTCCCCGGAGTTAGGGACTGGCTTCAGTAGAAGCTGCTGGGACTCCCAGCAGCTTCTACTGAAGCCTTCCGAGTAAATCGCCAGAACGCCTCCTCACCTCCTCATCTCCACAGCTCCCATGTTTTTTTTTGTGTTGCCATAAGTTATTCTCTCTCCGTTGGTGCGCGGGGCTAATGCTAATAATGCTAATGCCACAAATACAATGGCGGCTTCACAAAACTTTTCAGAGTTTTACGGGCCGTGATTTGCAATTCGCCCAGCCAATCAGAACTGGGGCACTTTTTCCCCCCAGGATAGACCACCTCTCTAGCAGGCACTAAAAATGGGGGTAAAAATGTGCGGCACTAAGTTCATCAATGTTTGGGCTCAGGCTCTGAGCTGAGGAAACCCTCAGGATTGAGTGAAGGTGTGCGTGCAATATACCGACGGGCCAGATCTAATAGTAATTAGAAATTATCCTGCAGGCCAAAATTAAATCCACCACGGGCCGGATTTGGCCCCCGGGCCTTGAGTTGGACATGTATGGTCCAATTGAATCAAGAATCATTATTAGATGGATATATGTGACATTCTATTGCCTAGAGATGATGAATCCCAATGACTCTTTCTCAAATAATGACTTTGTTATCTCAAAATAGTGGGAAACGTTCTCTATTAAGTCGTTATTTAGAGATACTTGGAAATTATGTCAAGAAAGTCTGTCATTAAATTGTCTTACGGGGTCATTTCCTTCTGATTTTATTATTCTTTTACTGCCAAAAATGACTTTCCGTCCATGTTGAATACTTAACCTTTTCTCTCTGCGTGTGTTTCTTCTTCTGTGTTCAGTAATCAGCAGACCTCCAGAGGCCCGAGCAGAGGCAGAACATTGTGGTTACAGAGCCCAGTGTGTGTACGATGGGCAAGAAGGACAGTGAATATGAGTCCCGGAGAGGTAACGTCATTTTTCTCTTGGTGATTGAATTGAGAGAATTGGGCCTGGAAAGTACTTGAAAAGTCCTTGCATGTGATTTTTAAGATGTAGGAGCCCTTAATGTGTCTGAATCTGTGTCAGTGTTTCAGTAAAATAAATACAGGAAATCAATTCTTTGTTTGTCTCTTTGCTGGTAGATGGTGACGACCCCAAGTTAGTCTCCGACAGAAGGACAGAAAGCTTCAGCGAGCACTCTCCAGAAGCGTATAAATTGGTACAATTCTCCTTTTAATCCTCCTCTGTTTGGATGGAAATATTTCTCAAAACATTGTTAGAAAAGTGTTTGTGAGCCGATTTCCCCTGTTTCTTAATGTATCCGTGAACTATGTTTGGCGAGAAGACAGAAGGGCTTTCTCTTCTTTGTGTTTTCCAATCCATTGTCTGATTTAAAGGTCACCTATTATGAAAAATCCACTTCTTCATGTCTCTTCTACATCAACATGTGTCCCCTCTTCTTCATGTCTCTTCTACATCAACATGTGTCCCCTCTTCTTCATGTATTCTCTACATCAACATGTGTCCCCTCTTCATCTAAAGTAACAGACAGAGAATCAGCACTTTGTAAACAGGGCTGAAACAGAGGGGATTATGGGATGCTGCAATGATCTGTTTGGTGTTTGGAGCCAAACACTTCTGAGATATGTTTGTATATATCTGAGACCTATAATATATTGATGAAAACAGTATAATAGGGGACCTTTAAGTACATTTTTGTGATACAAAACTAACTTTTTTCAAATGAGTTTCCTCCGTCTGGTCCATATGTCTCTAACACAACCACCAACCCCACTCACACCTCTTCATCTTCCATTTTATGTCATGCGTCCACTCTGAACTCCAGCCTGAGGATAAGTCCAGTCTCCAGCATCAATCTGCTTTTCCTGGTGACAACGTTGATGATGGAGGAGAAAATATGAATCACAAGGAAAAGAGCTGTGAGGACGATGGGGAGGGACACCTCAACTACCACATGGGCCTCGTGATGAAAGACAGATGTAAGCCAACCTTTGTCTTCATTGTCCTTTCTGTCCTTGTCATATTAGATTAGATTTTTAAAATAAGATTAAGATATTGTTCACATCCTTCAAATAATCCTTTTGTGATGGGTGCACACCTGGACCCTATTTTCCTGTGTTTTTGTGTCAATGGGACAAATGGGACGCATCCAGTGTTAAGCATGAGGGCTGCAGCCTCTAAACAAGCTGCAATTGACACTGCTGAATTATCCAATAGAATTACATTGTAGCCAATTTAATGCTTGAAAAAATGTGTCCCCATTCGACATTTAGACACAACAATTTTGGAGATTAGGGCCCCAGTTGAAAAATAAGAAAGATACCCTGTAAGATATTAATGAGTACAATGTTGTCGAAGAGTAAATGTCTGTCTGTTTTTCCCAGATGAGGTGGTTTTAACACTGGGAGGAGGTGCCTTTGCTAAAGTGGTGGAGTGTATTGACAGAGAAACGTAAGCATGCATGCTGATTGAACCTCACAATATCTCCTGAACACCTAGTGCTATTACAGTCACACTTGGTGGACACATACAAATGTAATGTCTGAGTAACCATATGAAATTTGATGCCATGTGGATAAAAGAAAATGTATACAATTAAACAAAAATACCATCCTTGGTTTGGAATTTAAGCTGAGGACAGGCCCTTAGAACGTTACATCCTGATCTATTATCCAAGAAACAAGAAACAGTTTTACCTTCATTTAAATATGTGTGCGCACCTGTGTGTTTAACAGAAAGGAGCGCGTGGCCGTGAAAATTGTGAGGAATAAAGAGTGTTTCCGTGAAGTAGGGAGGTCTGAGGTTGCAGTGCTGGAGGAGATCAACAGCCTGGATGACGACATCACATTGTGAGTGTCAAAACAACTTTATTAATCCCACCAAGACACAATAATCTTCTACTCAGAGAAACACATCAACATAAAGTCAGATGGCAGAGGTTTGAACCATTTTTCGGGGGTTCGTGTCACAAGCATAATAATTCATGACCTCTGACCCTCCTGCAGTGCCTGTGTGAGGATGCTGGACTGGTTCGAGCACGAAGGTCACGTCTGCATCGTGTTCGAGCTGCTCGGCCTCAGCATCTTCGAGTTCCTCCGACAGAACCACTTCCTGCCGTTCAACGTGGAGCAGATCAGACACATGGCCTTCCAGATCTTCAGAGCCGTCTGCTGTGAGTCGAAACATCCATCAGACCTCAGAAACATGCACTGTGTTCTTCAATTTTACACTTCATACAAGTTCAGTTTATATCAGAAAAAATTACCTACTTCACGTTTATGGTCGATTATTGTGGACTAAGTTCACAGTCCGCTAATTTCTTTTAGAGTTGCTTTTACTCTGGTTAAAATGTGTTGCTGATGTGACTAAGGTTGATATTTGTCAGATTTATATGGGATTTGTTTGCCCATTGAAATCAGTACTTATTTGAATGAAAAACACTTTCAAATATTACATCTACTAAAACCCAGTAGCTATGTATCCATGCCGGTATGCGGGTGCCATACATCACCCTAATAGCACCAGGCCATCTTCCCTTGTCATTATTAGAAACTTTTATTGGAGTCATCTTTGAATTGGAGCTTATTTGTATAAGTTCAGGGTGTGTTGGGTAAGAGAATTAGCAAAATTACAATTGTAAAATGTTCCTCTTTTAAAATATTTGCTACATGAAATGCTTTTTACATCCACCTGTTTAACTGATGTGCAATTTATTTTTACAATTTAAAAAAAAAGAGTTGATATATCACAATAAATGTATGTTTGGCTTGGATTCAAAAGTTAATGCTTTGGTGAAAACATAAACGTTATATTTCTATCGTGTTTTGTCAACGAATGAGGTGGGATTGACACTCTTTTAAGTATTGAATGTATCCCTCTTCTTCTGCAATGGTTAAATAATACCTAACTGGAGAGCCTGATGCTCCTAACTCCTAACTCCTAACTTTGAAACGACAAAAAGCTTTAAGCAAATACACAATAACAGTGTGTGATTTTGTGTGTTTTACAGTCCTGCATCGAAACAAGCTGACGCACACAGACCTGAAGCCAGAGAACATCCTGTTTGTCTGCTCCGACTACGACCTGCAGTACAACGAGAACAGGGTAAGGATTGTTAAAACAATAAAACACATTGTGCTCTCATCTCAAGTTGGATAGTGTTTAGCAGTGTGTGTGTGTGTGTGTGTGTGTGTGTGTGTGTGTGTGTGTGTGTGTGTGTGTGTGTGTGTGTGTGTGTGTGTGTGTGTGTGTGTGTGTGTGTGTGTGTGTGTGTGTGTGTGTGTGTGTGTGTGTGTGTGTGTGTGTGTGTGTGTGTGTTTTAGGAGTGTAAGGAGAAGACGCTAAGGAGTCTGGATTTAAAGGTGGTGGATTTTGGCACGGCCACATTTGACCACCAAAAACACGAATCACTGGTGTCAACACGCCACTACCGAGCTCCAGAGGTCATCCTAGGTACAAACACACACACACACACACACACACACACACACACACACACACAAACTGCACATGAAATTGCAGTTTGCAGAAATTAAAGTTTTGTTTTAACTTTGTTTTTGTGCACAGGTTTGGGCTGGAACCAGTCGTGTGACGTTTGGAGTCTGGGCTGCGTTCTCATGGAGTTTTACCTGGGATGCACAGTCTTCCCGGTACATACACACAGACACACACACACACACACACACACACACACACACACACACACACACACACACACACTTACACACAAACATCTGGACAAACTGAAACATGTGTACGTCTTTTTACCCTGCGTTTTTGTTGTTCTAGACCCACGACAGTAAAGAGCATCTGGCTATGATGGAGAAAATCCTGGGGCCGATTCCTCCCCACCTGCTGAAAAAAACCAGGTAACAAACACACAAAGACACACACACACACATGGACACACACACACACACACACACACACACAGAGAGAAGAGAATACTAAACATCATTTTTTCTGCCTTTACGTAAAAGTATAATCTTGATAAACTTGGAATTGTAACAAGTTCTATTCTTTTATATATAGATATATTCAATCTTTTAAATATTAAAGGCCATTATCTGAGACCCATGTTGTGAAATGTTGCATTGTATGCACACATATGCATGTTAGTATATTGTTCCTAAATAAATGTGAATGTATCTTATTCTGCGTAGAAAGCAGCATTACGTGCACAACGGGAATCTGAACTGGGACAAAAGCAGCACTTCTGACGATTATATCAGGAAACACCTTAAACCTCTCAAGGTACAGCAAAACACTTCAGCCAATCAGCTGCAGCCGTGAGCAGGAAGTAACTAAAATTAAGTAACTGTGTCTTTTAGAACTACATGCATGATCAAACCGAGGAGGATTTCTTCGACCTGCTGGGCTCCATGTTGGAGTACGATGTGTACAGACGGATCACGCTGGAGGAGGCGCTGTGGCATCCGTTCTTCAACCCGCTGAGGATGCAGAAGCAGCGAAGCTAACACACACACACACATATACCATGTATACATCACTTCAGGGGACATTACATTGACTTTCATGCATTTCCTGGAGACTTATCCTAACCTTAACCATAACCAACACATGCCTAACCCTAACCCTAACTCTTACCCTAACCCTAACCCTAACCAAGTCTTCAACCTAAAATTAATGATTCCCCTCATAGGGACCTCCATTATGTCCCCATAAGGGAGGCGAGTCCCCACACGTGACTGTGTAAACAGATGTAGGTCCCCACAAGTATAGTAATGCTAGGCCACACACACACACACACACACACACACACACACACACACACACACACACACACACACACACACACACACACACACACACACACACACACACACACACAACCTCATACCTGTTTGAGTTTGTAGTTGAGTTGAAGTTTGATTTGCAGTCATAACATTTCCAGAGAGCATTCCTGTGTACTTGAAATTCTGAAACCTTGTTAAAAATCTGTATTTTTCCCCATTGATTTTCTTTTTTTCAGCATTTTTTAAATAAATATTTTGCATTTTGTGTGTTTTAATTGTGTTTTAGACCATGCATTTCTGCTGCTATTTACTTCTGCGCATGCCTCATCAGAGATGGGTAGAATAGCAAGATTTTCACTTATATAAAAGGATGGTTGAAGGTCCGTTTCCGCCTCAGCTGATTAGCTTTATGTAGACACTGCAGTCTAAAGTAAACAGACATCCCTGACATGCGCTTTGTTGATACAGGCTGCTGACACTTAAAGTGGACAATATTTATCAAGCTTCAAGCAGCAGAGGAAGTTGCCATGACTGAATAGTTATCCAGCTATGAAATATTAAGTGTGCGATAGCCGCTCAAAGGATAAACAGCAGAGCTAAATAAATCATATGGATGTCATAAAGCAGTATAAAACAAGCAGGGACAAGGCATACAAATCATGCATAATGTCATGGGTTCCAGTTTGTCTCATGACCTTTGCTGCACACTATCTTTGATCTTTATTGCCCCAATATAACTGGCATAGGAGAGATAAGAAAGATATAATGACCAAAATAAGGTGGTGTATAAAGATGGACTTAAATGTCCCATGTCATGGCCATTTCTACTGATCATATTTCCATTGTTGAGGTCTACTAGAATAGATTTAAATTGTGCAATTTTCCAAAATCCCATTGGTTTCTCATACAGCATCTCTGTATAGTATGTGTATTCACTCTCTGTCCTAAACGGCTTAATGGAGCTCCTGCCCCCCCTCCCTGTGAGCCCAGTGTGCTCTGATTGGTCGGGACGTTGCGAGGCTCGCTGCTGCAGTGTGAGCTCGCTGGCGGTGTGGTTTCCGGGTCGACGATACAGCGAGAACAAGCGAAACTCATCCTGAGCACACACAAACACTCACAGCCGAAGTAAAAACAATAAGTGTGGCTTGATATTGAGTAAGAAAAGGTTTATAACGCTGTGAGAATGGGTCTGCGGAGAGCATTTCTCCGCCATCCCAACTCGTCTATTGCCAGCGTTCAGGGAGCTCTATGCAAGTCAATGGTACTCCCTGTTAGTTAGCCAAGGGATCCTGGTGTGTGAGGTGCTCCGCGGATTGGTCCATTTGGACCAATCCGGTCATTTGATTATGGGCACGTCACGATACCCAGGAAGAAAACATTGGAAAAAGATAAATCTCCAACCAGGCGTTCTGGGGCAGCATAGACAGGTCTTTTCTGTGTTAGAGTTTTACTCGCTACAGGGTGTACTATGAGGGTTTCTGACTCTGCAGACCGTTTACATGCAGAAAAAGCTACATAACACACAAGGGGATGGGTAATAACCGGAAAAGCATGACATGGGCCCTTTAAATTCTGGATGAGAATATGAGTTCCTGGTGTAACCATAGTATATATATGCAAAAAAAGAAAATACTCTTACATTTCCAGTTTTTGGAAGTCAGACCATAAATTATTTATTGATTCTTTCTTTTGGTTATTAACATCACAGCCCACTGTCTGATTGGGTTGTTCCCGGCTGCACAGTGTCTCTGCGGGATATTAAATTCAGTGTGATCAAAAGTCCCATTGTGGAGCCTTGTGGATTACAAACTGTTAGACAAATGTCACTCGTCACCGGCTTGGTCTTCAATATCAGGATACATGTATTTATTATCCTTGCAAGAATGGAAGTAGTCATCACACACAGAGCTGCGTGGGACAAATAGTCCTTGATATGCTTATATACAAGAGAGGGTGTTGCAGTCAACAAGATGGAGGAATACCGGTTCAAAGCAGTATTCTGACATTAGTTAAGATTAGCTAAGGCCTGCGTAAGCAATACACATGCAGCCTGTCTGTCTAGGGGCTGTGTCATCATGCCAATTTTAGGAACATCTATCATAACTTCAACACAGTGTCTCATGAGCATCATCCATGTGGTCATACATCCGGCTACGTACACAGCTAGGGCCTCTGTTATCATGTGCTACTCTGATATAGAAGGAACATTCAGTATTTTCCGAACAACAACCCTGTGAAACTATTCAACCCTTGCCTCTTCCGTTACTGCCACTGACCTCTGACCCATCAGTAAACAAAAAATACAATGTTCGTACTTTGCTTCCTGCATTAAGCCCACTGGATTCCTGACATGGCATCACAGGAAATGCAGAGAGATTTAGGTAAGGTCTACATTTCAGCAACAACATTGCTTTAGATCAGTGTTTCTCAAACTTTTTCATACCAAGGATCACTTAACCAATAAAAAAAACACTCGCGGACCACCTAACTCCACAAATATAAAAAACACATCGTTTTTCTAGAACAGATTACAAATCGCCTGAAAATGGTACAAACAAGTGGCAAAATGTTTGATGAAGGTGTTGCATTGGGCTATATCATGCAATCGAAAGTGAAACTTAACCTTGCTCCGTTGCGGAGATATTCCCACGAGAGTGCGGAAAACTTTTATTTATTTATTTCAAATAAGAAATGTTACCAATATACTCACGGACCACTAGGGGGCGCTGACGGACCACCAGTGGTCCGCGGACCATACTTTGAGAAGCACTGCTTTAGATATAATCAGATTTAGTGTTTAATGAATTGGTGCTTACTTATCATCTTGCTATCTCATATGCTGTATCTCAATTTGATTACTTCTCTTAGTACACTGCATATTTTGCAGTGCGTGAATTTCCACCATGTATTGTTGTGTTAACTCACAATAGCCGTTGTTAGCTAGCTAGCAGCAATTGTTAGCGGTAGCACATGATTACAGACTGCTCAATTAACCCTATCAAAATCACAGCGGATTTCTTTGGCACCAGTATATGGGTCTGTTACTTAAATAGTGAAATAAATAATATTTATGTTACTCTTATTTGTATAGGGCTTTGTTTCCAAGGGAACCTCAATCACTGCTCGTCTTACAACTTCCTTTACGTAGCCAAAATGGCGGGTTTTAAGTGTGTCATGTGTGCAGCGTCCCACACTCATTTATTTGACTGTTTTGAGTGCACAATCCAGGTTCTTAGAGCATTTTGACATACTTTGCATTGGGACTCACTTACACACTCAAAACAGTAAGCCAAAGAACAGTAGTACTACGCAATTTGAAACACATCAATAGTTTCCATTATCTGAAATTAACAATGACTCTCTGTCTAGCCATGTTTTTGTTGCCACCTTTTCACTGGTTCCTTTCACAATCCGGTGGAAGTAGATAGTGGCACAGTTTGGGCCTTGTCGTTGACTGAAATCGCCCGCAACAACGACGGGTTGAGGTTTTCTCCAGCAGGAGCACCAGCTTGATTCAGCACAGGAGGCTGGGGGTCACATCTCTCTGTGAAACATGGAGGCCTAGCAGCCAACGCCCTAAAGCAGGAGCACAAGGATGCTAATTGCAGTCGCACCTCCCTTTGCCAGAAGGCATACACCAGGGGGTTGATCAGAGAGTTCGACAGTCCCAACAACCACAAATAATTCTCTAAGACGCCTTTGAGTTGGCAGCTTTCACACAGAAGATGCACGATGCACGCCACAAAGAAGGGGCACCAGAGGACCAAGAAGCAGCCCACTAACACCCCCACTGTCCTCAGGGCCTTGACGTAGCTCCAGTAGTGGCTCCTCAGCTGCTGGTGTGGCTGGTGGGGATGGTTCTCGTAATCTTGGCGGTCACCCGTCCTCGAACCGGCCTGCCTAACTTGGCAGATCTGCTTCTGGTGGCTGCAGGCGATCTTCAGGATGTCCAGGTAGATGTAAACGAATACAGAGAGCACAGGGAAGAAGCATGCGCTGAACAACATGATTATGCCCATGTGGTTAATGACGGAGAAAAAGGCACAGAAGCCGCCGTAATCCTTCGCCTGGAGCTGCCGCACCATCACTGAGGAACAGAGACAAAAAGATGATTGGTCATGTGACACTTCTCATAGTCAATATGCCACCAGAACATTTGGTCAAAAAAACTTCAAAACCATTTTTATAATTTCTCCTTTTCAAGTAACCTTTTGCGTCACTCCCAACATCTTAAGTACCCATACTGGTCGGCTCGTTACAAGCATACATCAAAATGGGTTGCTAAGTTTAGCTTTACATCACAATGACTTGCTTAGGTTAAGGAAAAGAGGTAACAACAGTTAAACAAGAACCCCTAAATCAATGTTTATACGATAGGCAAAAACAGTGTGCCTGGATGAAAGCCCTGTGCTTATTTGACTCGCCCAACCAACTCTTGAACCTAGATCAGATTAACGCTGTTAATGAGTTGACATTGTAGTGATTTGGTGCGTCTCATAAAAACACAATCAGTCTTCAGCAACTCCAAGCCTACAAACACACATCCTAGTCATCATAGTATGACGACGATGTACTATTTTCTGTCTGTCTTTAATCCCATCAATTCATATATTTTCTACATCTCACCTGGCAAGAACCCCAGGGTGAGGGAGCTGATCCAGAGAGCCAGCAGGGACCCAACCGCTGTCCCCTTCCCCGCCAGCTGGGAGTATCTCAGGGGCATCTTGATGGCTGCGTAGCGATCCAGCGAGATGAGGAACATGGACATGATGGATGCTGTGCAGGGCGACGTCACGAAGGCCATCCGCATCAAACACCTGATCTTTCCCTGAGCTGGAGGCAGAGATGGCAAAAGTACACACATCCTTTACTCAAGTAGAAGTACAGATACTTGTGTTTAAAAATACTCTGGTAAAAGTAGAAGTACTGACTAAACTTCTTTACTCAAGTAAAAGTATAGAGGGCTTTGAAATGTACTTCAGTAAAAAGTACCCATAACTAGCAGCTGCTTTAAAGAGTACCTGACCTCCCTTTATATGAATAGAACAATAATGTCATTGTTAGCTAATGAATGTTTCCATGCTGAACAACGGCAACATGACAACGTTTCCATTGGTCCCTCTTCTTTAGAGAAGACCAGGAAATGATGGATACACGGATCGTGTTCAAATCAATAGGCACGCAATGACTCTAAAGAATAATGATCATGCCACCAAACACACATTCAGACTAAAGGAACCAGCTGTTTGGAAAATGAGAGAAGTAGAAAGTACAGGTATTTGTGTTCAAAATGTAAGAAGTAGAAAGTACAGGTATTTGGGTTCAAAATGTAGGAAGTAAAAGTAAAAAGTCATCAGAAATATACGTAGTGGAGTAAAGTACTGATACCAGAAGAAATGTAAGTACAGTAACGAAGTATTTGTACTCCACTACTTCCCACCTCTGGCTGGAGGCTCTGAGTTTGTTGGAGGATCAGAAGTGACGCTGTTGACATTGAAGTCCTCGGTGGCTAGGCCGGTGATGGCCACTCCCACCAGGGCGTCGGCTAGTGCTAAATTGAGGACGAAGACCCAGCTCTGGCTCCTCTTCTTCAGAAGCAGCTTCAGGAGAGCGGCCGCCACCAGCAGGTTGGTGGAGATGATGAGGCCAGAAGCGATGCTGAGGATGAATCCCATCACTCGAGGCCGCATGATGCTTTCTGTCGGTGGTTCATGGGAGTTCATGCTGTCAGGAGAAATGCTAACGGCCGCCTCAGTGCTCGCATGTCCACTTAAATATGACATTTTCAGGGAGTTACTTTGAAAAGCAAATCTTTGCAATCTAAAAATAATTTCCCCGTAGAAGAAGTATTTTAACAGAACTATTTCAATAGGGAGAAATCAAGTTTGTTAACTAAAGTTGCTCCACTATCACATTGTTGATGTCTGTGTAACACAAAATTATACCTGAATATGATGAGAAGTCAGATGGACAAAAAAATGCCACTATTGTAAGTCTTACACACAAAGATATCTCTCCAACAAATCATATTTAACCTTTATCCAAAGAAAAGGTGTGCAGGGATGGTCAAATGTAGTTCCAACATTTCAAGTTTATTAACATAAACGTTGTTACTTTCCCATCTCTGTCTATTAATAATCTTGAAAAAAACTATTACAATTTAAAATCCATAAAGCTGATATTGTTGCAAATGTGTTATTTGCACAATTAGAAAAGAAACTGAGATTTGCACAGATGCTAAAAAACAAACGTTAAGACCTCCTATAAGTGACAACGCCATGCCATGTTTGATCAACAGAAGATGAAACAGCCGATATTGTCCCGATGCGTTAATCCAATCTCACGTCATGTTTAAGAAAGATAGCCGGTTATTAAAACATCTTTCCAATTTCACCGGGTGTGGGTCCTTTCAATTCTATCATCAAATGCAGAAGGACAGAAACACACACCGCATTATCAGCTTGTCCAGCTTTTGTCCCCTCCCCTCCCCTCACACACACACACACACACACACACACACTTATCCCAGCCTCCTGACAGGAAGACCTATAATTTTATCATACATTTACTGTATTACCCTGTATCATTTTTGTCTGCCAAATATTTTTTAGTCTAAGGCTTGGTTAGTGTGACTTTAGTTTCTCAAATAATTCTGAAATCTTTATGAGGCTTTTTGGGGGGTTTTCCTTTCCTGTAGTGTGTTATATAGGTTTGTGTGCATGAAATCCCTGTGTTCCCTTCAGAGGGAGTTTCTCTCCCACACACTCCCCCCCTTTGCCCGAAACGCCTCAACTGGACTCCTTTGTTTTTTTCTGTAACAAAGGACGTCACTACGTACGTACACTCGCGCTTCAATTGGCTAGTGCTCCAACACATTGTACGTGATAGGCTAAGAGGCGGGACATCTCTAAGCGTTTGACCAATCACAACAGAGCCGGCCAGCTAACCAATCAGAGCAGACTGGGCTCTGGTTTCAGACAGAGGGTGCTAACAGAGCACTTATATACTAATAAAGGACTGGCTTATCTATAGCCAGTTGAGTAGCACTTGAAATGTTTGGCTCTATGAAACCTGATGTACTTATATGATTCTGTTTTCTTCAAGGTTGTGTCTTCCTGGTCGATTGCA
>JAPTMU010000668.1:0-30998 GCA_028583405.1 Pogonophryne albipinna
CGGGTAGAGAGCCTGCAGAGACACAGAGGAACAAACAGCCATAAACACTGAGAAATCTAAAACCTGCACACCTCATAACGCTCAACATGTGTTCAAAGAGGACAAGCGGCATGTTCGTCCTCGAAGGTCAGGAGACGTCCATTTCCTTTTTTACCACTGTCTATATTAATTTATCACATTGGGAAACACTAGAAACACAAACCCTAAAACACAACAATGCTAAAAAAAACATCAAGACATCAACTAGCATGGCATCAGGTAAATTACAGCACAACACATAATGGTACGGAGTATAATAACGTACACAAATATACATGGAACTCACATACCCTACATTTTGTATTTCCTTTTAAATATCAAAAAAGAATAACGGTATATTTACGAGATAAAAAAAACAGGATACCGTCTGATATAAAAATTGTAATTAAATAAATCTGGATAAAGAATCCACGAATAAAAACGGGTCAGAATAAATAGATTAATGATGATTTAACACGAATAAAAGGATATTCTCTGATTCAAATAAATAAATAAAGTGATAGACTTGTGGGAAACAAAAATAAAACACGTATGAGAAAAAATACCGTAATAATTTCCAAGATGTCGGTGGTATGCTTAAGAGAGAAAGCTCACTTAAATACAAATCGTTATGGCAATGATGGCATTAAAGCTGAACACAGGCCGTTTCTCAATCTCGAGGAAACTGGCTTCCAAGCCAATATTTCAAGGGTGCCACGTCATCGAGTGCCGCCGAAGGACTGTTCCAATCTCCAGCATACTTGGAATTCCACCGAGGCCGCGTCCTTGGTTTGGGGGTAATTTCGAGGCTGCACATGTGTAGACTTCGCGGTCTTAAAATCCCCACAATGCATTGCGCACGGACCAATTTCCCCAAATCTGTGGCGGAAGATGTAAGGCGGGGCCTCTCATATGACGCACACCTGCTCGCCTGTTCCACTCTTCGTTTTCCGAATGCCAGGAAGCATTCTTGCCTCGCTTCTGAAGCAAGTGACTCGGAAGACATGTGCTACCAAGGAAGCATCCTCGCGATTGAGAAACGGCCACAGTGTAATCCTAAAGGTAACGGCTGCATCCTGAGAATGTCATGTAAATGTATTGAGTGATAAACAGAAGGGGGTTTTATGACACCACAGGAAGAGAGGATGAGTGGAAGGAAGTTACGATTAAGGGTTATCTGTGTATGCCATTCTTCTTTGTAGGGTGTGAGTTTTAGCAAACAGTGTTGTGCCATGAGGCGAACCATCTGGCCTCACATGATGAGGAATGAAATGTCAATAACTTTTGATGTCTTCCTATGAGGAGGGTCTGCTTCACACAGAACAGGGCACTCTCTTTGTGGAGGTGTCTCGCTGCACCCTCACTGCGAGGGGCACCCAAGTTCCCATCAGCAGAAACACGTGGGTTTGCTATCCTGGCTCCAAGATGGTGGAATGAGCTCCCATTGACATCAGGACAGCAGAAAGCTTACACACCTTCCAGACTGAAAATCTCTTTCGACTCCACTTCGAGCGTTAGAACTATTCACAAAGCACTTATATACTAACAAAGGACTGGCTTCCCTAAAGCCAGTTGAGAAGCACAGCTTCATCCCGCAGGCAATAAGACTGTTAATCACATGTCACTTGTTAGACGCTTTTCTCCAAAGCGACTCACATACTGAACACTGTGGACAATCCCCACAGGAGCACTTTGGGGTGAAGGGTCTCAGGGACACAACGACATGCTGACTGCAGTGGGGTTTGAACCTGTGACCCCCTGAGCCCAACACCAACGCACAACCCACTGCGCCACACGCCTCCCCTTGTTAAACAACTGAACTGCTGAAACTATTTCATAACATTAATCTGCCACTTAGTAATTATTTATCTATTATCTAATATATCATTCCAATAGCTTGTATATAGACTCGTGTCGCACTATTCCACTTTTTTAAAAAACTTTTTTCTTTTTTGTATTACTTTTAATATAATATACTTTAATATTGTTTTAATATTGTCTGCTATCTGTATTATTGTGTTGCATTGTTGGAGAAGCCTGTGACCTAAGATTTTCAACGACATCATTATTCTGTATGTTAGTTTGACAATAAAGAACCTTGAAATGTTTGGCTCGATGAAACTTCTGTTGTCTTCAAGTTCCTGGTCGAATGCACTTATTGTAAATCGCTTTGGATAACAGCGACAGCTAAATGTAATGTAAACGAAGATCTTAAGTTGCTACGACAACATCTAGAATTCTCTTTGGGATTATATATAAAAGAATATATTAGCAAGAAGATTCTTTCTGTGATTAAAGTGAAAAGATTATGAGAGAAAACTCCTTCTTTTGTCAAGTAGCCGAATGGCTCCACTTCATGTGATTTCCTCCCACGCCCTACATCCCAGAATAACCCCCAACGGCCCTAATAAGGCTTTGGGCATCAGGAACTAACAATGAGGTTTATTTGTGCAGAAACATTGTGGGTGGTGATGACAGCTGGGTCTGAATGAAATACAGGAAGAGAGAAACAGGAAGCAGAGAAGCTGCAGGGAGGGCGGGGAGGAAGAGAGGACATAATGAAATGTAAATATTACCAGCGAGTGCTTCTTTCTGGAGCTCAGGTCGAAGGTCGTCTGGTACAACATCTCCACGAAGTTCTTCAGGCACGGCACGTTCACCTCGTTCTTCACCGCCTGCACACACAACATGGAGGGTCAATATCAACATTTGTTTATTTTGTTTATTCCACACATGGCAGTTACTTTAAAGGTCCCATGTCATGCTTTTCCGGTTATCACCCGTCCCCTTGTTGTTATGAAGGTTTTTCTGCATGTAAACGGTCTGCAGAGTCAAAACCCTCAAAGTACACCCTGTAGCGAGTAAAACTCTAACACAGAAAATACCTCCCCAAAACGCCTCGTTGGAGAAACGTCATCATCCATTTGATTCTTCCGGGTACGAGATTACGTAAGCACGTACCCGGAACCAAATGGACCAATCCGTGGAGCCGTTACGTTAAGCCCCCGCTGATTGGTCCAAATTGACCAATCCACGGACTTCCTCACACACTCAATGCAGGCAGCTCTGCTGATCTCTCCTCCCTGGCTGCAGGCTGATAACAGACAGTTGGGATCAAGGTGAAATCCTCTCTGCAGACCCATTCTCACAGCGTTTATCAACCTTTTTCTTACTCAATATCAAGACACACTTATTGTGTTTACTTCGGCTGTGACTTTGTGTGTTCAGGATGAGTTTGGCTGTGTTTCGCTGTGTATCGCTAAACAAGGAAATCACACCTCCACGGAGCTCAGCGCGATTCACAACGTCCCGACCAATCAGAGCACACTGTGCTCACAGGGAGGGTGGGGGGGGGGCAAGAGCTGCAACGAGCCGTTTAGTGGAGAGAGTGAATACACATACTTTACAGAGATGCTGTGAGAAACCAATGTGAGTTTGGAAAATTGCACAATGTAAATCTATTCTAGTCGACCTCAACAATGGAATTATGATCAGTGGAAATGGCCATGACACGTCTCCTTTAAAACATGTTCACTTCTACTGGTTGTTTTTATTTTCTAACAGCGCATGGTGGAAAGGAGCAGGGAGAAGAACATCTTATTTTACCTGCCACATCCAGACGGAGGAATGCACCGGGTTCCACTGTCTCTCTAGCAGCTCTGTAGCCCCCCCCCCCCCCCCATCCACGAGTAACGTTTCCCCGTCAGGTGTTCTGTATGCTAGCAGCAACACACAGAGTTAACTCCATGATACAAACATGGGTTAATGATTAGAGGTAACAGAGTTATTTAGTTTGTTAAAGTTTCAGCTGTTCTGTTTACAGTTCTGTCATCACATTATTTAATACCATTTGTTAAAACACTGTTGTTTCTTTTGATGTGAAATATTATGCATTTAATTTAAATAAAAAGCAATGTTAGTTTTGTTCACAATGTGTTTAGTTAGTTGACCTTATTTTTTTCTCCAAAAGAACCGATAAGAGTACCGTTAAAAGACCGGATCGATAAGCGGTATCACCGTTAAAACCTTACCGATACCCATCCCTACTTGTTCCATAAGAATAGATCATATGTGTTAAGTGTTATTAAGGGAGAATCACTATTCTTGTGGTACTGCTGCCTTATGAGGCCCATATTGAGCAGAGCATATTAAGACCAAACTCATGTACAACAACTTCCTGACTTGCAACAAATCAGCACTAATCAGAGGGTTATTGAGGAAAAACTCTCAACTAACGGCTTATTACTTGTAGAATACAGTCATGCAGAATAAGGCGTTAATACGTGTTTGATAATGACTAATAAAGAGCCAATAAACTGCTAATATGCATGTTAACAACTAGTTGATGGTGAGTTTGTGTTCCTGAATACAAAGTGTTTTGTATATTTTCTGGCAGCATTCTGTTTTTGCTTCAAAGCCGTCTGTAATTCTGTGAAATCTTTAAATGTTAACAGCCTTGACTTTTGACATCACAGAAAGAGCCGGTTCCTCCTGGAGAGAAACAGGAAGGACATTTCCTCACCGCTGCCACCGGGATGAGGATCTCCACAAAGAGTCCAGCGAGAGCGTGCTTTATGTCCTTATCCTTCACCTCCAGGAAGTACTGAGCACACTCCTAGAAAGAGACACACACACGTAGGTGAGATACACACAGACACACACACACGTAGGTGAGATACACACAGACACACACGTAGGTGAGATACACACAGACACACACACACTGTGAGATACACACAGATACACACACGTAGGTGAGATACACACAGACACACACACACACACTGTGAGATACACACAGACACACACACACGTAGGTGAGATACACACAGACACACACACACGTAGGTGAGATACACACAGACACACACACGTAGGTGAGATACACACAGACACACACACGTAGGTGAGATACACACGTAGGTGAGATACACACAGGTAGGTGAGATACACACAGGTAGGTGAGATACACACAGATACACACACGTAGGTGAGATACACACAGGTAGGTGAGATACACACAGATACACACACACGTAGGTGAGATACACACAGACACACACACGTAGGTGAGATACACACAGGTAGGTGAGATACACACAGATACACACACACGTAGATGAGATACACACAGGTAGGTGAGATACACACAGATACACACACACGTAGGTGAGATACACACAGGTAGGTGAGATACACACAGATACACACACACGTAGGTGAGATACACACAGATACACACACGTAGGTGAGATACACACAGGTAGGTGAGATACACACAGATACACACACGTAGGTGAGATACACGCATTTAAATACAGAGGAAACGCAGACACTTTAAGAGACATGGAAGCTGTGCAGTTGTGAGGAGGAGCTGCTTTCAAGAACAAATACAGATTTTATTTATTAGTTTATTAATTAAAATGAAATATGTTTGTGCAGCTATTCATTTACTATTTCATTTGGTCATTTATTTATTATAATGTCAGCTCAAGTCCTCCGTATGATTCAATTTAGATATTAAATAATACAGTAGTGTTTCAACCCTCAAGCAGCGTGTATGTGATCCACACACACACACACACACACACAGTGAATAGGTATATACTTTGACACATAAATCTGACTCTAGAGCTGCGTTATTAAAGGTTTTCTCCGAGTGCTTCCGTTATTTTATAGAACAGCTAAGGATAAACAGCAAAGGGTAGCAAGTGGGATTCAATTACTATAGATACAAATACTACAGATACAAATACTACAGTCATGTTTCATCCAGCAACGTCTCAAAACACACAGATATACATTTACACTCAGTGAATAAAGGAGTGAGTGAGTGAGTGAGTGAGTGAGTGAGTGAGTGAGTGAGTGAGTGAGTGAGTGTGTACCTGCATGAACTGGAAGGAGGCCTCAAACTCCTCCACCGGGTACATCTTGACCCTGAAGAACTTCATGCCCATGATGAGGCTGATGATGCTCTGCACCACGTACGGACTCTGCTCCTTCTGACGCAGCTCCTTCAGCTCCGTGATGAACTTCTTCCTCACCGCCTGGAACCTGCACACACACACACACACACACAGAGTATGTTAACACACACACAGGACACACACACTCACATATACACAGAGATATATGTTAAAACACACACAGGACACACACACACACACACAGGACAAACACACACAGATATAAATGCATCTAGAGAAAACACATTTATACATTGACGCACACCTCGACACACAGGTATATACTCCTACACACACACAGGTACAGTGGGGCAAAAAAGTATTTAGTCAGCCACCAATTGTGCAAGTTCTCCCACTTAAAAAGATGAGAGGCCTGTAATGTTCATCCTAGGTACACTTCAACTATGAGAGACAGAATGGGGGGAAAGAATCCAGGAAATCACATTGTAGGATTTTTAATGAATTAATTGGTAAATTCCTTGGTAAAATAAGTATTTGGTCACCTACAAACAAACAAGATTTCTGGCTCTCACAGACCTGTAACTTCTTCTTTAAGAGCCTCCTCTGTCCTCCACTTGTTAACTGTATTAATGGCACCTGTTTGAACTCGTTATCAGTATAAAAGACACCTGTCCACAACCTCAAACAGTCACACTCCAAACTCCACTATGGCCAAGACCAAAGAGCTGTCAAAGGACACCAGAAACTAAATGGTAGACCTGCACCAGGCTGGGAAGACTGAATCTGCAATAGGTAAGCAGCTCGGTGTGAAGAAATCAACTGTGGGAGCAATTATTAGAAAATGGAAGACATACAAGACCACTGATAATCTCCCTCGATCTGGGGCTCCACGCAAGATCTCACCCCGTGGGGTCAAAATGACAAGAACGGTGAGCAAAGATCCCAGAACCACACGGGGGGACCTAGTCAATGACCTGCAGAGAGCTGGGACCAAAGTAACAAAGGCTACCATCAGTAACACACTACGCCGCCAGGGACTCAAATCCTGCAGTGCCAGACGTGTCCCCCTGCTTAAGCCAGTACATGTCCAGGCCCGTCTGAAGTTTGCTAGAGAGCATTTAGATGATCCAGAAGAGGATTGGGAGAATGTCATATGGTCAGATGAAACCAAAATAGAACTTTTTGGTAAAAACTCAACTAGACGTGTTTGGAGGAGAAAGAATGCTGAGTTGCATCCAAAGAACACCATACCTACTGTGAAACATGGGGGTGGAAACATCATGCTTTGGGGCTGTTTCTCTGCAAAGGGACCAGGACCACTGATCCGTGTAAAGGAAAGAATGAATGGGGCCATGTATCGTGAGATTTTGAGTGACAACCTCCTTCTATCAGCAAGGGCATTGAAGATGAAACGCTGGGTCTTTCAGCATGACAATGATCCCAAACACACCGCCCGGGCAACGAAGGAGTGGCTTCGTAAGAAGCATTTCAAGGTCCTGGAGTGGCCTAGCCAGTCTCCAGATCTCAACCCCATAGAAAATCTTTGGAGGGAGTTGAAAGTCTGTGTTGCCCAGCGACAGCCCCAAAACATCACTGCTCTAGAGGAGATCTGCATGGAGGAATGGGCCAAAATACCAGCAACAGTGAAAACCTTGTGAAGACTTACAGAAAACGTTTGACCTCTGTCATTGCCAACAAAGGGTATATAACAAAGTATTGAGATGAACTTTTGTTATTGACCAAATACTTATTTCCCAACATAATTTGCAAATTAATTCATTAAAAATCCTACAATGTGATTTCCTGGATTCTTTCCCCCCATTCTGTCTCTCATAGTTGAAGTGTACCTAGGATGAAAATTACAGGCCTCTCATCTTTTTAAGTGGGAGAACTTGCACAATTGGTGGCTGACTAAATACTTTTTTGCCCCACTGTATATACTCCTACACACACACACACACAGGTATATACTTCTACACACACACACACACAGGTATATACTTCTACAAAAACTGAAATTACACACATTTATAAATCTGACTCTAGAGGTGCGTTATTAAAGATGTTCTCTGAGTGTTTCAGTTATATTAAAGTACAGCTGAAGATGAACAGCAAAGGAAAACAAGTGGGATTCAAACTAACTTTTCTGATCATCTATAAATTATAGCAGTTTCAGTTCAGCAGCAACGTCTGGAAACACACAGAGTTGGATCCACACGTAGAGAAAAGGCAATAAGAATAAACAGTTGCGAGGCAGAGTGTCTTACTTTGACTGAGTGAGGATTCCGATGACCTCGGCGTAAAGGTCTGCGATGATGTGAACATTCCCAGTGTTGGGGCCGCAGTACCTGTTAGGGCCAGCAGAGAAACATCAGAGCACAGTATCACAGGGCCAGCAGAGAAACATCAGAGCACAGTATCATAGGGCCAGCAGAGAAACATCAGAGCACAGTATCACAGGACCAGCAGAGAAACATCAGAGCACAGTATCACAGGACCAGCAGAGAAACATCAGAGCACAGAGTACATGCTAACAAAGGTATCCCAACTGTAGCTGTGAACATGACAGGATGTGTGATTAGCTAGAAGAGCATCAGGACTGTTTGAGGCAGATGATAGCTATGTGATTAACATGATGATTCAGCCTCTATGGAGAGAGACATCAAGCATGCTCATTTCTGACGTGGAGCTAATCTGAAGTAAACATTGAATACTGCTTTCTATTCCTCCATCTTGTGACTGTGTGACTCCCTCTCTTGGATATCAGCATGTGAAGGACACTGTTCAGGAACTAGTCTCTGTATGTGATGACTCCTTCTGGAGAGGATCACAGATACATGGATCCTGAGGATCACAGATACATGGATCCTGAGGATCACAGATACATGGATACTGAGGCTGAAGCTCAAACTGGAGACCAGGGATTATTAACATTTTGAAGAATTCGGAAAAAGTAAGAATTTTGAGATTTTGAGAATGTCAGAATTTTTGGGAAAAATCCGAATTTTCTGAAAAAAGCCAGCAAACGCTCTGTATGTGATGACTCCTTCCATTCTGGAGAGGATCACAGATACATGGATCCTGAGGCTGAAGCTCAAGCCGGGGACCAGGGAGAGTTTTCTAACAATAAATAAAGCATTTAAATGAGAATTGTCTGCAGCAGGTAGGAACGTCACCTTCACCTAATTTAAGTGGCAGATATGATATTGTAATTCAGAGTTAGCTCTATAGCTTCCTCTTTCTTCATGACGGTCTCTCCGTGCTGCAACAACACAACCGCTAATCTTTAGGCTAACTAACGCACAATGAGGTTTCATAGGTTAGCAATGACACTAATAGGCAAATTAATGCATGACGTCATGTATTGACTTTTAGCCACTTTGAGGCTAACAGCTGCTGCTGGACAGAGTTTCTGCACAGCACTGCATTTCCTTTTGAAAAGTTAGACTATTGAGTCTTTCATTTCCACTGCAGAAGAAAGAGACTGCAGAGGACTGACACTGCTAACAGGGACAGAACACATGATCAATGGGTGACTGACACAGAAATCATTTTACGTTGGTGTTGAGGAAAGTGACACAAAAAAGTCCAACAGGAAAATAAAAGTTAGTTAATTAGTGTGTTTTTTGTATCTGTGTGTTTCTGCTCACTTACCCCTCTTTGTGTTTAAAGTGCTTGAACGCCAGGTGGAGGACTTCATGTACGAGAACATCTGGCACTGGGTGAAGAGGAATCTGTGCACATGGAGGAGATATTAGAGCCACTGATACACTTTCTACCATTTTACACACACACACACACACACACACACACACACACACACACACACACACACACACACACACACACACACACACACACACACACACACACACACACACACACACACACACACACACACACACACACACACACACACACACACACACACACACACACACACACACACACACACACACACACACACACACACACACACACACACACACACACACACACACACACACACACACACACACACACACACACACACACACACACACACACACAGCTGTTTATTCTCTGAGTCAACCACTAACAAAACTGCTGTTTCTGTAGCACAAAACATACTTTAAAGAGTCCTCTCCTGCTGATGTTCAGGTGTATATCAGTATGTGGTGTCTCTACTTTAAAGAGTCCTCTCCTGCTGATGTTCAGCTGTATATCAGTATGTGGTGTCTCTACTTTAAAGAGTTCTCTCCTGCTGATGTTCAGGTGTATATCAGTATGTAGTGTCTCTACTTTAAAGAGTCCTCTCCTGCTGATGTTCAGGTGTTTATCAGTATGTAGTGTCTCTACTTTAAAGAGTCCTCTCCTGCTGATGTTCAGGTGTATATCAGTATGTAGTGTCTCTACTTTAAAGAGTCCTCTCCTGCTGATGTTCAGGTGTATATCAGTATGTAGTGTCTCTACTTTAAAGAGTCCTCTCCTGCTGATGTTCAGGTGTATATCAGTATGTAGTGTCTCTACTTTAAAGAGTCCTCTCCTGCTGATGTTCAGGTGTATATCAGTATGTAGTATCTCTACTTTAAAGAGTCCTCTCCTGCTGATGTTCAGGTGTATATCAGTATGTAGTGTCTCTACTTTAAAGAGTCCTCTCCTGCTGATGTTCAGGTGTATATTAGTATGTAGTGTCTCTACTTTAAAGAGTCCTCTCCTGCTGATGTTCAGGTGTATATCAGTATGCAGTGTCTCTACTTTAAAGAGTCCTCTCCTGCTGATGTTCAGGTGTATATCAGTGTGTAGTGTCTCTACTTTAAAGAGTCCTCTCCTGCTGATGTTCAGGTGTATATCAGTATGTAGTGTCTCTACTTTAAAGAGTCCTCTCCTGTTGATGTTCAGGTGTATATCAGTGTGTAGTGTCTCTACTTTAAAGAGTCCTCTCCTGCTGATGTTCAGATGTATATCAGTATGTAGTGTCTCTACTTTAAAGAGTCCTCTCCTGCTGATGTTCAGGTGTATATCAGTGTGTAGTGTCTCTACTTTAAAGAGTCCTCTCCTGCTGATGTTCAGGTGTATATCAGTATGTAGTATCTGTACTTTAAAGAGTCCTCTCCTGCTGATGTTCAGGTGTATATCAGTATGTAGTATCTCTACTTTAAAGAGTCCTCTCCTGCTGATGTTCAGGTGTATATCAGTATGTAGTGTCTCTACTTTAAAGAGTCCTCTCCTGCTGATGTTCAGGTGTATATCAGTATGTAGTGTCTCTACTTTAAAGAGTCCTCTCCTGCTGGTGTTCAGGTGTATATCAGTATGTAGTGTCTCTACTTTAAAGAGTCCTCTCCTGCTGATGTTCAGGTGTATATCAGTATGTAGTGTCTCTACTTTAAAGAGTCCTCTCCTGCTGATGTTCAGGTGTATATCAGTATGTAGTGTCTCTACTTTAAAGAGTCCTCTCCTGCTGATGTTCAGGTGTACATCAGCATGTAGTGTCTCTACTTTAAAGAGTCCTCTCCTGCTGATGTTCAGGTGTATATTAGTATGTAGTGTCTCTACTTTAAAGAGTCCTCTCCTGCTGATGTTCAGGTGTATATCAGTATGCAGTGTCTCTACTTTAAAGAGTCCTCTCCTGCTGATGTTCAGATGTATATCAGTATGTAGTGTCTCTACTTTAAAGAGTCCTCTCCTGCTGATGTTCAGGTGTATATCAGTGTGTAGTGTCTCTACTTTAAAGAGTCCTCTCCTGCTGATGTTCAGGTGTATATCAGTGTGTAGTGTCTCTACTTTAAAGAGTCCTCTCCTGCTGATGTTCAGATGTATATCAGTATGTAGTGTATCTACTTTAAAGAGTCCTCTCCTGCTGATGTTCAGGTGTATATCAGTGTGTAGTGTCTCTACTTTAAAGAGTCCTCTCCTGCTGATGTTCAGATGTATATCAGTATGTAGTGTCTCTACTTTAAAGAGTCCTCTCCTGCTGATGTTCAGGTGTATATCAGTATGTAGTGTCTCTACTTTAAAGAGTCCTCTCCTGCTGATGTTCAGCTGTATATCAGTATGTGGTGTCTCTACTTTAAAGAGTTCTCTCCTGCTGATGTTCAGGTGTATATCAGTATGTAGTGTCTCTACTTTAAAGAGTCCTCTCCTGCTGATGTTCAGGTGTTTATCAGTATGTAGTGTCTCTACTTTAAAGAGTCCTCTCCTGCTGATGTTCAGGTGTATATCAGTATGTAGTGTCTCTACTTTAAAGAGTCCTCTCCTGCTGATGTTCAGGTGTATATCAGTATGTAGTGTCTCTACTTTAAAGAGTCCTCTCCTGCTGATGTTCAGGTGTATATCAGTCTGTAGTGTCTCTACTTTAAAGAGTCCTCTCCTGCTGATGTTCAGGTGTATATCAGTATGTAGTGTCTCTACTTTAAAGAGTCCTCTCCTGCTGATGTTCAGGTGTACATCAGCATGTAGTGTCTCTACTTTAAAGAGTCCTCTCCTGCTGATGTTCAGGTGTATATTAGTATGTAGTGTCTCTACTTTAAAGAGTCCTCTCCTGCTGATGTTCAGGTGTATATCAGCATGCAGTGTCTCTACTTTAAAGAGTCCTCTCCTGTTGATGTTCAGGTGTATATCAGTGTGTAGTGTCTCTACTTTAAAGAGTCCTCTCCTGCTGATGTTCAGATGTATATCAGTATGTAGTGTCTCTACTTTAAAGAGTCCTCTCCTGCTGATGTTCAGGTGTATATCAGTATGTAGTGTCTCTACTTTAAAGAGTCCTCTCCTGCTGATGTTCAGGCGTATATCAGTATGTAGTGTCTCTACTTTAAAGAGTCCTCTCCTGCTGATGTTCAGGTGTATATCAGTATGTAGTGTCTCTACTTTAAAGAGTCCTCTCCTGCTGATGTTCAGGCGTATATCAGTATGTAGTGTCTCTACTTTAAAGAGTCCTCTCCTGCTGATGTTCAGGTGTATATCAGTGTGTAGTGTCTCTACTTTAAAGAGTCCTCTCCTGCTGATGTTCAGGTGTATATCAGTGTGTAGTGTCTCTACTTTAAAGAGTCCTCTCCTGCTGATGTTCAGATGTATATCAGTATGTAGTGTATCTACTTTAAAGAGTCCTCTCCTGCTGATGTTCAGGTGTATATCAGTGTGTAGTGTCTCTACTTTAAAGAGTCCTCTCCTGCTGATGTTCAGATGTATATCAGTATGTAGTGTCTCTACTTTAAAGAGTCCTCTCCTGCTGATGTTCAGGTGTATATCAGTATGTAGTGTCTCTACTTTAAAGAGTCCTCTCCTGCTGATGTTCAGCTGTATATCAGTATGTGGTGTCTCTACTTTAAAGAGTTCTCTCCTGCTGATGTTCAGGTGTATATCAGTATGTAGTGTCTCTACTTTAAAGAGTCCTCTCCTGCTGATGTTCAGGTGTTTATCAGTATGTAGTGTCTCTACTTTAAAGAGTCCTCTCCTGCTGATGTTCAGGTGTATATCAGTATGTAGTGTCTCTACTTTAAAGAGTCCTCTCCTGCTGATGTTCAGGTGTATATCAGTCTGTAGTGTCTCTACTTTAAAGAGTCCTCTCCTGCTGATGTTCAGGTGTATATCAGTCTGTAGTGTCTCTACTTTAAAGAGTCCTCTCCTGCTGATGTTCAGGTGTATATCAGTATGTAGTGTCTCTACTTTAAAGAGTCCTCTCCTGCTGATGTTCAGGTGTACATCAGCATGTAGTGTCTCTACTTTAAAGAGTCCTCTCCTGCTGATGTTCAGGTGTATATTAGTATGTAGTGTCTCTACTTTAAAGAGTCCTCTCCTGCTGATGTTCAGGTGTATATCAGTATGCAGTGTCTCTACTTTAAAGAGTCCTCTCCTGCTGATGTTCAGGCGTATATCAGTATGTAGTGTCTCTACTTTAAAGAGTCCTCTCCTGCTGATGTTCAGGTGTATATCAGTATGTAGTGTCTCTACTTTAAAGAGTCCTCTCCTGCTGATGTTCAGGTGTAAATCAGTATGTAGTGTCTCTACTTTAAAGAGTCCTCTCCTGCTGATGTTCAGGTGTATATCAGTATGTAGTGTCTCTACTTTAAAGAGTCCTCTCCTGCTGATGTTCAGGTGTAAATCAGTATGTAGTGTCTCTACTTTAAAGAGTCCTCTCCTGCTGATGTTCAGGTGTATATCAGTATGTAGTGTCTCTACTTTAAAGAGTCCTCTCCTGCTGATGTTCAGGTGTATATCAGTATGTAGTGTCTCTACTTTAAAGAGTCCTCTCCTGCTGATGTTCAGGTGTATATCAGTATGTAGTGTCTCTACTTTAAAGAGTCCTCTCCTGCTGATGTTCAGGCGTATATCAGTATGTAGTGTCTCTACTTTAAAGAGTCCTCTCCTGCTGATGTTCAGGTGTATATCAGTATGTAGTGTCTCTACTTTAAAGAGTCCTCTCCTGCTGATGTTCAGGTGTATATCAGTATGTAGTGTCTCTACTTTAAAGAGTCCTCTCCTGCTGATGTTCAGGTGTATATCAGTATGTAGTGTCTCTACTTTAAAGAGTCCTCTCCTGCTGATGTTCAGGTGTATATCAGTATGTAGTGTCTCTACTTTAAAGAGTCCTCTCCTGCTGATGTTCAGGCGTAGCTCTACTGACTGTTTAACACATGTCACTGTTTACATACCAATGCATTGTTAACGTATCTGCTTCTATTGACCCTCAGAGTAGTGGCCGCTGATAACCCCCACACAGACCCTCTTTCACGCTATATGATATTCAGGTCGTCTTATCTTACAGACATCCTATCTTTTTATGAGTTTGACCGTTACTGTAGGAGCTTTGTATTGCCGACTGACTTTATGATACTTGATGTTGGTTAACAAAGTGAAAGTACGAAGGTGACCAACGACGCTGATTAACTGAGAGCTCCTTATGGCTTAGATTTCACATCAAGTGTAATAACACAAAGAAGTGTCTAAATGCATAAAATAATGAATACATGTTCAAGCTAATAACATCCAATAATATGTCACAGAAAGAGAAAAATAAATAAAAACAATGAGACTAATAACTTATTAATTAATTTGTTTGTTGACATTTTTTTTATTTTATTAATTTGCAATTTATTATATATTCTTTTATGCACTTTATATATTAGACTTTTTCCCCTTTGATCTAATTATTTAACATATTTATGAAAACATGCATGTATTTATAATATTGGCAGCTTTAGTCCTCCATACTTTGTGTAGTTCAGATCAATATGAGGTCAAACAGCTGACCGTTAAAGCCTATCCACAAGCTCTCTCCTCTCTCCTCTCTCCTCTCTCCTCTCTCCTCACTCCTGCACATCAACACACTCTCCATTTTCAAACCACGTCTCTTCACACTGGCGTGTCCCCCCTGATCACATGACACGTCCTCTGCTCTAATTGGTTGTATGTGACCGGCTCCATCGTAATCAGTCGCATTGACCCGAAGACACATTTTGAGTTGTATGCACTGCTGGAAAGAGGAGATTCCTAGATTTCTAATGAGATCAGGATTTTTGTTGTTCTCCAAATATTAAGCAAAATATGTCACATTATATAATGACTGTCACCGAGTCATCATTTTGAGAAAAAGGTCTGATTGATTATTAGCAAAATATCAAAATACTACGGAGGGAAAATATTTTCGTTTGGATTACTGGTCTGGGGGAAGCTCGCGAGTGTGTGTGTGTGTGTGTGTGTGTGTGTGTGTGTGTGTGTGTGTGTGTGTGTGTGTGTGTGTGTGTGTGTGTGTGTGTGTGTGTGTGTCGAGGAAAACCCTCAGGAGAAACCCCGGCTGTTGTTTTGCCTGCTGTGACGTTAAGTTACTCCGTTCTCTGCTTGTAATTATGCCGAAGCTTCAAAGTTGTATTTATCATCTGAATTTGCCGAAACAAGTTTAATATTCTGAAAGCCAAGACTTTGTTTATTTGAAATCAGATGAAAACAAACTGTAACGGACCCTGCTGTGTTATCTATGATTACTCTACGCCTTACATTCATAATGTCAGCGGAGGGAGGGGGGGCGGCGTGAGGAACAGCAGAGTGGAGTGAGAGCTGTCATCTTGTGATGTTGGAAATAAAAGTTTCATATTCTGAAAGCCAAGACTTTGTTTGAAATCAAACAAAACTCCTGAACCCCAAAAACTAGTTTTTTACGCAAATCCACGTTTATTTTGAAATGAGCCGTTGGGACTTCCGACTGATTTCCATAGAGCGGGTCACATGCTGTCTTTCTGTTCTGCTGGTGTTTTGTTTGTGTTTCTTGAACGGTGACTTTGAGAGCCCCGAAAGACGCCTCTATAAATAAAATGATTAAGGAGTAAACTGACATCCAGCTGATGAACACGTGTCATCAGAGTAAATACATGCAGACATGCAGAAGGACAGAGAGCTCACCTGCTTCAGAACTTCTACAGACACTAAACAAAAAATGAAATCAATGGCTAAATCCCTCCGCTCCAGCAGGAAGTCTTTGTCCCGATGCAGCTCGTCTCTGCAGGGGGGAGGGAGGAGTTAGAGACATCATACATCTGGAGGGGGGAGGGGGGGGTAGAGAGCATGCATCATGGTGTCTCACCCCTTGGACTTGGTGCTGGACCTGGGTCTGTACTCGTAGGACTCGTCCTCCGTGCCGCTCTGCCTCCTGTACCAGTCGAACAGAGTCCTGAGCAGAGAGGGCAGGCAGTGCTCTGCTATGGAGCTCATAGAGCTGATTAACTGCAAACAACAACAACACGTTAGACATCAAACCAAACACTGGTGGCCGATTTTTATTGTACAAAACTTGGGGATTCTACAAAAGCCTTCATAGGTTAGCAATTTTTTTCTCACCGATCAACGGACAAATAGAGATGGATTATAATCAGGAGTGTGATGTGGACCCTACAGAGAGTGAGCTCTACTGTTGGACACCTCGAGGTACTTTTACTGCAGTATTTCTCTTTTTTTTTTATCCTTTAAAACTCAAATATACTTTATTTTGTAACCAATACAATTACCCAACAGCTTTGTTCATGTTTCATATTCCAGCTTTCACCCCCTTTCTTTGACAGACAAATACATCTTCATTACATATTGATGTTTGACACTTTCTAAACACCAGACACACGAGACCTGGGGTCACCAACCTTTTTTAGGGTGAGGGCTACTTTCAAATAATAAAACAAGTCGGGGGCTACTTTTACTCCTCTTATTATTATTTTTGCAGTGTTTCTTGCAGTGTATATATTTAGCACATTTTAACATTATTATATGCTGACCTTTAACCTTTGTGTGCTGTTTGGGTCTGTGGGACGCGTTTGCAGTGTTTACTAAAATAACATGTATTCCATTCAATTATTTTAACTGCTTTATTTGGGGGTGGACCTCACATCCTCTAGGGGGGTCCTCACCTCCTCTAGGGGGGGTCCTCACCTCCTCTAGGGGGGGTCCTCACCTCCTCTAGGGGGGTCCTCACCTCCTCTAGGGGGGGTCCTCACCTCCTCTAGGGGGGTCCTCACCTCCTCTAGGGGGGTCCTCACCTCCTCTAGGGGAGGTCCTCACCTCCTCTAGGGGGGTCCTCACCTCCTCTAGGGGAGGTCCTCACCTCCTCTAGGGGGGTCCTCACCTCCTCTAGGGGGGTCCTCACCTCCTCTAGGGGAGGTCCTCACCTCCTCTAGGGGGGTCCTCACCTCCTCTAGGGGGGTCCGGGGGCATGCACACCCGGGAAGATATTTTTTTTAAATGTTGAAGTGAAAAGCATGAATCTGGTGCACTTTGAGCACAAAATGAATTTATGGAAACAGCTCTCAACACTCAGATGAAAGGGAGCTGTATGCTTTTCAATAATCCAAACATCTTTAGAATATGATCACAACCAATAACAAATCATTTAAACTGGTTTATTCATACCTTATGTTCCCTAGTTAGCATTCTTTCTTTATATTTATGTATATTTTACTAATCACTCCCCTTTAAAACTGTTTTTTGTACTGTCCTATTGTACACATTGGAATGATTTTTTTACTTTATCTATATTAAATAGATAAAGGGACACACACACACACACGCACACACACACGCACGCGCACACACACACGCACACACACACACACACACGCGCGCGCTGTGTGCTCCTCCGTGGCGATGACGGCTTGCGCTAAAAAATAATAACATATTTGTAAAGTGGGGGGACACAAACGGGATTTCGAAAAGTGCGGGGGACATGTCCCCCCTGGAGATTACGCCATGCGTGTGTGTGTGCGTCAAGTAGAATAAATATATAAGTTGCAACACACAGAGTGAAGCTCTGCCCCTCATGTGCTCTATAGGCTGCATGACTCTGTTCAACGGGGCTGATGTGTAGATTCTGCCAGAAGGGAAATCAGCGGGGAGGAGCCACATTGCTTTTCTTCCCGACTGCAACGCTGGTCCCGCAAATCAAGCAAGAACGTGATTGGTCGATATTCATTGTGGGGGTGGGGGGAGGAGGGGTGTTAGATAGATATAGAGTTGTAGTAAGTAGATAGAGTTCGCTATGATTTAGGTTTCGTTTATGCATAGGGTAGATTCTTTTAATTACATTTCCTTTTTTGTTTTGTGTATTTTATACATTTTTGATTTTCTTGGAGAGCTATTTTTAGAACGTGCTCGGCGGGCGCCTCACGTTGCCCCTGCGGGCGACTGAGTGCCCGCGGGCACCGTGTTGGCTACCCCTGCACTAGATCCTGTGGGTTCCTCTATCTACCAACGTGTGACATAACTGCAAAACGCTTTCAGTAAGTTATTTAAAAGATCGACTTAAATCTATCCCGAAGTAAGTAAGATTTAAATGCAGGACTTTTATCGTAGCGTAGTATTTATTACACAGTGAGGTATTATAGCTGTGTAGTCTTTTAGTAGTAATATTATCAAACCTTCCTTTCACCAGGTGAGTTACGTTGAGATAACTTAATACATTTTCCACGGGAGCCGTTCACAAGTTAGAAGCAGCTGTTTTTCAAAGTGCACACATTTCAAATGTAATATATATAAAAACAAGCAGCGTGAGACACAGAGCAGTAAATCCTGATCCTAACGAGTAAACACAGAAACCAGACATCAGCACTCTGACACCTCAAGATCAGAGAGGAAACGAGGCGGTCAGTGTGTGTGTGTGTGTGTGTGTGTGTGTGTGTGTGTGTGTTGTGTGTGTGTGTGTGTGTGTGTGTGTGTGTGTGTGTGTGTGATGATGGAGAGTTATGAAGCTGCTCTGCCCTGATGGCGCCGTGCAGACGCTGCTGATTTACTGCTGAGGATGACACAGCGTTTCTCTCTCTCTCTCTCTCCCTCCCTCCCTCTCTCTCTCTCTCCCTCTCTCCTCTCTCCCTCTCAGGTGGGGGGGGGGGGGGGGGTGGAGTTGGATCTATTCTGCTGGCTGCACAAAGTGTTCTGCAGCTCCTTGTCTCCACAGAGGCCCTGCAGCAGACGGGACACTTCAGAGCTAAGACTTCACTTTCTGTCGTCTCTGATTATTTTTTAATAATATTTTTTTAATTGAATTAAAAAAAACTGGTATTAAAAATAGGATTCTTTCATTTAAATGTATTTTATTTTATTTGTATGTTATTTTTTTGAGCATAAAGAGAGAAACATTCTTAAATCTTGTTTTGTGAAATCAAAGAAATTGTATAAATGACATTTTTGGGAGAAATCTAGTCGGATATTTCTGAAAAAATGACGAGATTTCTCCCAAAAATCCCCCAAAAAATAATATACAAATAAAACAAGAAAATGTTAAATGAAAGAATCCCATTTATAATAAAGCGTTGCATTTAAAAAAATATTATTTAATTTGATAATAAAAGAGAAAATATGTTTTAAATATTTTAGCTTGAGAAATAATATAGGAAACGTTCCTTGTTAATATAAGTTGATAAACAGTCGTTTGGTGATTCTCCGTATCGTTGTGAGTCCACTGTATTGTTAGGTCAACATCATTTATCACTGCATCTGGAATATTTCAAATTAAAAAGCATCTTGGAAACTAACATTGAAGAGGGTGCTCGTTAAACAATTGAATACTAAAGTTTGAATGTTTGCAATGTGTTTGAACTCTGTTGAGAAGGTCCTTAGGGTTCATCATGACACTGTGTGTAATGTTATATAATGCATCGTTCTTTGCCAGACCACTCTAATGTCACCAGTGGGATACATAGAGTGTTCTTCAAAGACAGGCTTGGGACCAAAAGTGATCCATGATCCCAGATTGATGGCCTTATTGAACAACATTACAGTCAGACATAACTTTCTCAGTGAGGACCTGGAGTCAGTGTTTGGTACTCCAACTTCTGGCTCCACTCAAAGTTATTTGATGAAGCCCTCTGTATCGCGAACGTCAACGGGGGGGGCTAGTGGAGTACTTCAGTATAGTCAACGGGGGGGGGGGCTAGTGGAGTACTTCAGTATAGTCAACGGGGTGGGGGGCTAGTGGAGTACTTCAGTATAGTCAACGGGGGGGGGGCTAGTGGAGTACTTCAGTATAGTCAACGGGGGGGGGGGCTAGTGGAGTACTTCAGTATAGTCAACGGGGGGGGGGGCTAGTGGAGTACTTCAGTATAGTCAACGGGGGGGGCTAGTGGAGTACTTCAGTATAGTCAACGGGGGGGGGGCTAGTGGAGTACTTCAGTATAGTCAAACGGGGGGGGGCTAGTGGAGTACTTCAGTATAGTCAACGGGGGGGGCTAGTGGAGTACTTCAGTATAGTCAACGGGGGGGGGGGCTAGTGGAGTACTTCAGTATAGTCAAACGGGGGGGGGGGCTAGTGGAGTACTTCAGTATAGTCAACGAGGGGGGCTAGTGGAGTACTTCAGTATAGTCAACGGGAGGGGGCTAGTGGAGTACTTCAGTATAGTCAATGGGGGGGGGGGGCTAGTGGAGTACTTCAGTATAGTCAACGGGGGGGGGGGGCTAGTGGAGTACTTCAGTATAGTCAACGGGGGGGGGGGGCTAGTGGAGTACTTCAGTATAGTCAACGGGGGGGGCTAGTGGAGTACTTCAGTATAGTCAACGGGGGGGGGGCTAGTGGAGTACTTCAGTATAGTCAACGGGGGGGGGCTAGTGGAGTACTTCAGTATAGTCAACGGGGGGGGGCTAGTGGAGTACTTCAGTATAGTCAACGGGGGGGGGCTAGTGGAGTACTTCAGTATAGTCAACGGGTGGGGGCTAGTGGAGTACTTCAGTACAGTCAACGGGGGGGGCTAGTGGAGTACTTCAGTATAGTCAACGGGTGGGGGGCTAGTGGAGTACTTCAGTACAGTCAACGGGGGGGGGGCTAGTGGAGTACTTCAGTATAGTCAACGGGTGGGGGGCTAGTGGAGTACTTCAGTACAGTCAACGGGGGGTGGGCTAGTGGAGTACTCCGTGACCACAGAGTGTGAACGTTGTGATCAGCTGTTTTAGCGCAGTTCTCCAGTGAAGGGGGGGGGGGGGGGGAGGAGTCTCCCTCCGCAGCCGGTTGGCGTAGTTTTGGCACAAGTCCTTTGTACAGACCGACGTCAACAGCAGCCCTGTCTGTGCACACGGAGACCGACTCTGTCGTCCAGTGATCAAACCGCCTTCTGGAAAAGCTTCACAAGTACGTCGGTACGCAAATGCGCTTTGTGACACAAGTGACGGTACGCATTTCAGATTGTTCTGCGTACCAGTTATGTGCACCCCTGATTATAGTGACCTATCTAGGCCTTCGACCAATGTGTAAACCCACATGTACTCAGTTCAGGTCCCCGTCTCATTTAGGGAGCCCAGAACTACACCGATAACAGTCACTTTCATTATGCTTTGGCTCCAAATTGTGATTGCACATCGTTCTCTACCGGGTAGCAAGGGGGAAGCTTACTTTTGAGAGTCTTGAAGCGATACAGGAGAACTGTGATCACTGTGGTTTTACTTTGTGTCAAGCAGCAAGAAAAGCTTCAGAGCTAAAACTCCACTTTCTGTCGTCTCACTATTTTTATTTGTAAAATATATTTTTTATTTCTCCCAAAAAATTCTCTTTATTTCTAAAAAGATGATCTACAAATACAAAAATGTAATTAAAGTATCCTATTTGTAATACAGGGTTTATTAAATTACAATAAAAAAATATTATTTAATTTGATAATAAAAAGAGAAAATATGTTTTTAATATTTTTAGCTTGAGAAATAAATATAGGAAACGTTCTTTATTTAATATAAGCTGTTAAAAAAGTTGCTTCAGGAATCCCTCATGAAAACTGACATTGCCTTCATTGTGCTTTTATTTATATCTTAATAATAATACATTTAATTTATATAGCGCTTCTCATCTGCCAAGACAAATCTCGAAGCCCTTAATGTGTGCATATGTTTAAATGTGTGTTGATTGTGTATAAATGTATATACATATTTGTATATATATTTGTATTCCTCAGAATGTGGGAAAACAGTCATTCGATCTCTGTCTGAACACACAAACTTAAAAGATTGACAATAAAGTTGACTTTGATTTTTTTTCCTGCGAGACATATATGGCGATTTGAAAAGGTACACACAATTTATCACTTCAAGTATTTGTAATATTTCAAATTAAAATGCATCAATCTGTGAACATTCTATCATCAAACATCACGTCCAGGTTCAGACTCTGAGCTGCAGACTGAGTATCAAAGCACGATGTTGGTGAGAGGGAGAAAGTCAGATGAGGTTCCATCGTTCACTGACCTGATCAAACTGAGCGTCTTCCCCTCTCTGCAGCGAGCGGGACAGCGGCTTCTCCTGGACACACACACACACACACACACACACACACACACAGCATGTTAGACCTGTGAACACTGAGGGTCAGAGAGAAGGCTGCACTGTGTTCATGAGGAGGAACAGGAGCTGGAGGGAAGGGATGAGGTTAGTTAATAAAGCCGTTATGGTCACCATGGATCGTCTGCGTATTCTAGAGTCACGGTTAGGGGTTTAAAATGTCAGAGATATTGAATAAAGTCCATCCCAGTTCCTCAGAGTCCGAGGCGATGAGTTCAAATGTCCAAAGATATTGCGCCTCGAGGACTTCTTGAGTTTGTATCTTCATGTTTAATTGCATTTATTGTAATTCTCTAGATCAGGGGGGTCAAACTCAATTTCATCTCCGCTTTATGGCTGCACTCAAAGGGCCGGTTGTAACTTTAAGACTATATAAAAACATAATATATATATTAAATAATGTATTATATGATTGCCTCTGCATTGGATGATTATCAGGTAGGGTAATAACTTCATCATTAACTACGTCTGAAAGCAGAAGTCTGGGGAAAATAATTACAAGTCTCTTCAGTGTCACAAAATGAGATGCATTGTGGGACATGTAGTTTATGGGCAACGTGCTTCTGTAAAGTGGCATGTAACCGTATAATAAACTTATTATATTCTTTGCAAGCTCTTGCGGGCCATAAAAAAATGGAGTCTTTAGTTTGACACCCCTCCTTTAGATGTATCAAGCCTCATCTAACTGCAGTGAAATGTAGAGGCAGTGACCCATTGACATCAGGCCGGTAGAAACTGCAGATCGTCCGTCGCAAACTGAAAACGCATCTATTTCGACTGTAACTTGGCAATGAAGTTATTGATTGAAGTAAGAAGCACTTTTTGAGTTAACGTAGGCCTTGTTACTAACTCCCCAGCTCTTAATATGGAATGACTCGTTGAAGTGAATATTTCTACCCTTTCCTTGTTGTTCAGAGTCTCTATGGTTTTCTCACTTATTGTAAGTCGCTCTGCGTAAAGGCTCAATGAAATGCTTTCACTCACCAGCGGCTCGGCCATCACCATATCGATCTTCTTCTCCGCCAGCACGGCGAACTCGGCGAACAGACTCTTGATGACGAACTCTCCAGGCTTCAGCTCGGGGTCGATGGTGATGCTCGACATGGCGGCTGCGCTGCTGTGTTTCTCCCAGAGGAGGGGGGGCACCGAGGGGGGGGGGCGCCGTCTACTCACACTGCTGACGGGGGCAGAGGCTAGAGAGAGAGGGGGGTGGACAGGAAGTTAGATCACACTGAACACACTCAAACTGTAACTGTGTTATTATGAAGACAAGATCAATGTTTAAAGTCATAAGCAAAAAAAGTAACTTAAAGATTCATTTAAAAAATGAATACCGCCCTTCCCTTATATTCCCATAGTGATCCTCTCTTTCATATCAGAATAGATAAATCTCAGTAACTCTTAACTCACATTAAAACATTAAGCAACATGTTCTTGAAAATGTTTTTTGTTTTTGTGCGTGTGTCAGTGTGTGTGTCAGTGTGTGTCAGTGTGTGTCAGTGTGTGTCAGTGTGTGTCAGTGTGTGTCAGTGTGTGTCAGTGTGTGTCAGTGTGTGTGTTAGGGCTGTCCCGAATACCATTTTTCGGGCTCCGGATATTCGGTAGTAATCAGCAGCGAATAGTCGGCCCGCGGGGGGGGAGGGGCGTAGTAATCAGCAGCGAATAGTCGGCCCGCGGGGGGGGGAGGGGCGTAGTAATCAGCAGCGAACCGCTTCGACAGGTGTATTTCGGTTTATTCACGGCATTATTTTTGTTATTCTACAGTTTTGTTGTTTTATAGTTATTTGTTAATGTAACCCAATTTGTGTTCTTTGAAATTGAAAAGGATATCGTTTTGTGTTTGTTACTTTCGTTGCAGTTATGTCTTAAGTGTAATTTGGCTTGGCTTCCTATGTTTTATGGACATGCTTTTATTTTGAAGGAGAGTTAGCGCTGTTGACAGGAAGTTGTTGTTGCTATGGAAACAACGTGACGGAGATTAATGGAGAAAAAGTAATATCTACATATAAAGACGGAGAAAGTAAACGATAACGTTTATGGCTAAGTGTTAGCACCCCCCGAAGAGGCACAAGCTCTTACGTTGATATTGGAGATTTCAATAAATTCCAAAAAAACAAACTAATATCCGAATAACGAAATTGAAACCCGAATAGTACTCCAACTAACGAATATTCGGGTACAGCCCTTGTCTGTCTGTCTGTCCGTCTGTCTGTCTGTGTGATATTGAATGGGACCCTCTCCGTACAGGATGACTCTAGTCTAGATGGATCATCTCCGCAGCACGAAGGAGAAATAGTAGGCTTATATATTAAATACAAATAAAAGTATTGAAGGAGCGTTAACGAATATAGCATCTGAGCGTATTTTGCACGTTAGTAGTGCACAACAGTTTTTAAATCAACAGGAAGTGGTGAATCATCACGTCAGTGCACGTAGTATTTCTAGGATCTATCACAGCACCACCTCGTAATGTCCCACATCCTGACGAGCCTCACAGCCATTACACCGGTCGCCTCGTCAATTGAGCAGCACCTGAGGAACTTATAATAACAATCAAAGTAAATGGTCTGCACTTATAAATCTCTTTATCAGGTCTTCTCGACAGGGATCGAACCAGCAAACTACTGGTTTAAAGACCTCACAGCTAGGGCTGAACGATTAATCGATTTGAAATCTCGATTTGAAATGATGCAATTAAAAATCACAAAGCCTGCGATTTCTTTTACATTTTGTTCTTCTTGTGAGTCAGTCATCCACACCAATCAGAAGTGCTGTGCTCCACATGCACCAGCCATTGTTAACCAATCAGAAGTGGCCCATGATAGAAGGTGATAGACAGATTGATCCAATCACCTGCCAAGCATCTCTGAAAGTGCCTGCCCTTTCCAAATGGCTTCCAATGGAGCTTTAGATGGTTTGGTGAACCATCTGAGTCAGGTTAGTAATGCTCCATCACATGTTTCTATGACAGGGTGAATCTCAAACTGAAGCTTGACTTTAAAACAACGGAAGTTTCATGTAACTTTTGTTCTTTCACTTGTAGCTCGGGCTGCGGGGGTGCTAGAGACGGGAGCACGTTGATGCGACCTTCCTAGTCGGAGATATGGCCGCATTTTACAATAAACCTCTGTTGGGTCGCTTAAAACAAATATTGCAAATCGAATCGCAATATTTGTCAGAAAAATCGCAATTAGATTTCCCCAAATGGTGCAGGCCTAATAGAGAGACAGTCGTGTTGTGAGTTATGAGGAAAGTGAAACTGATCCTGCGTCAGGATTTAAAAAACTGGAGCTTTACACATTTACATGAGGCATCATCAGGTCATCCAATTCAAATATGTTATGCAAATATGAAAAAGTGTTCAGGGAGTCAGAGGGGAACACATGTCCAATCACATACAGGTGTAATGTGTATGACTCCTTATACTTTTAAATACTAAATTTTAGTCCTCAAATCATCAGAGACAGAAATAAGGTATAATTTATTCATCTAAAAATCCCAAACTGTTTGAACTGTATAATTTCTCTCATTGAAGACAAACAACGAAACAGAACACTTTTATAGCGTCCTGTGATTTTACTGCCATCAGGAGTCACGCTGTTCTTTATGGAGCAAATTAAAGAGTGTGTGTGTGTGTGTGTGTGTGTGTGTGTGTGTGTGTGTGTGTGTTCCTGTGTGTGTGTGTGCATGTGTGCGTGTGTGTGCGTGTGTGTGTGTGTGTGTGTTCCTGTGTGTGCATGTGTCCATGAGCACAGAGAGCCTTTCAGAGTTCCCTCTTTGTTTACTGTGCTGCACCAACACCCCCGATGATGTCACATAGCCAGCTCCTCTCAGCCAATCAGAACGCAGCGCACTCCCACCCACACCCTCCCCCCCAACACTTGACTCTCACAACAACAACAAGAATAAACAAATAAACAAGAAATGCTTCGATCTGATTGGCCGAGTGTAGTTAATCAAATTACTTACAAGATGGAAAATTACGGCAATAAAATGTAAAAAAAAACACATAAGTCAATAAAATAAATGAACAAAGGATTACAAATATGGAAAAAGAATATGTCAAGTTTAAAAAAACACTTGGTGTATTTTATCTTATTTATGAATTATCAAAACATTAAATAAAAGGATTTATAAACATATTGAATACATATAAAAAAATCTTGCCATAATAACTTAGTGCGGGGAAACACTGATGAAGCTCAGGTTGTTTTTATATTTAAATCTGAATGCAAAAAGCTCCAGCGTGCTTTGATCATGTGTAAAAAGCTCAACTGGTATTTCAGGTTATTCTGGGCTGAATCTGGAGGAAGTTGTGTTGGCTGTGGTTACAAAATGCAAAACAGTCAACGACAAGTTTAAGACACAAGGAGATTGTGCGTCTGATAATAAACCCTTTGAATCTTTGACATAATGAACAGGTTTGAGTCTAAATGCTAAACCGTAAACAAGTCTCAGATCAGCGGAGGCTTGCGATTGGTTCAAGCCGTCACATGCTCGCCCCCGTCATCATTCACGCAGAACTACAGGCAATGTTCTCGAAGTATGACAAGGTGTTGAGGCGGGAACAGAGTTATTAAATGTCTCTGCTACAGATGACTCCATGCTGTGAGTCGGCAGCTCCCACAGAGAGAAGACCTGACTGCAGAATAATACAATGTTTGTTGTGAGAGCAGGATTACACAACCTCAGACTCCACCTACTCACAGCTAGGGTGAAACGCCCGCTCACTTCCTCTGTAAGGACAGCACACACACACACACACACACACAGTAGGAATGCAGGTCTGAGAGTGTGTAAGTCACTTTTTTAAGAGAAAGACAAAGGACTCACTGCCTGCGTGTGTGTGTGTGTGTGTGTGTGTGTGTGTGTGTGTGTGTGTGTGTGTGTGTGTGTGTGTGTGTGTGTGTGTGTGTGTGTGTGTGTTCTTTTGACATGTAATGCTTGTGCAAAAGACATACTATAAGTAATAGCCTCTTCTTACAGGATGACTAGATTTATCATCTTTTTGTACTTTTTCCACAGAAAATGTTTTGTGTGTGTGTGTGTGTGTGTGTGTGTGTGTGTGGCAGTGCAAATTCTGCTAATGTTCTCAACATGCTCCGCCTGACAAGTTATAACTAGTTACACCAAAACAACATTAAAGGTGGGGTAGGTAATTCACTTCAGAAACAGTTGTTATATTCCATGGAATGCTCTTAACATCCCGATAGCAATGAATATCTGAAGTGCTTGGACAAAAAATCCAATAAAGAATTCATCTGTGGAAGCCGTGGTTCTGTAAAAAGCACGACCAATCATCTGAGCCGGCTAAAGTAACTGGATGGCCTACCTGGCTGTCAGCCTTCCATCTGTGCACAAACTGATCTCGTGCCCTCATTGGTCATGTGCGCGTTTGTGTGTGTTGGAGGAGGGGCTCTGTGAGCGCACTCGAGCTGGTTTCTCCAAAATTACATACCCTACGTTTAAGGTGATCCGTCATATATTTTATTTCTACTTTTATAATGTTCTAATCATAAATCTATTGGCCAGAAGCTAAATGCTAACGTGATGCTATAAAGGAACTACAGGCGAGTCCAGCAGCACGACTTCAACGTCACGCCGACTTCAGATCCATATTCAAACACACAGATTCTAAATAGAACAAGTTGAAGCGTTTGTTTGAACACTTTGCAGGAGGCAGGGACTTGCTTTCAAGCAGAACAGAAACTAACTTAGAGGAGTGTTTACGTGTTCGGCGTAATGACGTACAACGACCTCCACGACTTCTGTAGTCCTATTCAGCCACTTGGTAACAACCATCGTTTTTCAGACACGTCCACTCTTCAGAAATCACCAGTGGGGTCACTGCTGATGGATTTAATGTAGAACAAAACGTGATCCGTCTCTTCAATGTGTCTCAACCACAGACCTTAGTTCAGATAGTTTCCTAAACCCTACGGAGAGATCCCATTGGCTCTGAGACCAGGGAACAGGAAGTGGAGAAATGCTGACTCACTTCCTGGTTTTAGGACGCGTCACTGTAGCACTCTATTTAGAGGTGAATAAAAGCCTAAATAGTTCAATAGTAGTGAGATGTTAGAAGAATACTTCTCATCCACGACAGATGAATGCATTTACATTGTATTTCAAATAAAAACAAACTTCATGCTAGTTTTAATGTCTTATAAAAGTATCCCTATAAGTGTTTAATGCCCTGATTTCTTATTTATTTCGTAACTAACTAATCAAAGGGAAAATAATAGACCCACGTCACGTTGACATCATTTAATATGGAGGTTTTTATCTGCAAGACCTGCATCTTTAAAGCAAGCCCCCAGGAAGTGCGCCGGACTCTGTGCCCAATATTCGTCGTGTCCAAACGGCGGTACTACAACTTCCATATCAGTCCGTGACGTCACCCGGCCCAGAAAGACTTTCCCCATTGACTAACATGGGAAAAGAGACGTCTGTAAATCAGAGGATAATTTAAACTAAATAAACTACCCAGTATGAACTATCTTATAGCCCTTATTAGAATCATTCGGTCCTTAAAGTTGTAAAATGCACTAAAAGCCGAATCTAGATTTATTTTCTCTCTCCATTCATTCCGAGCCGAGAGTGGGAGAGGGGGCGGGGCTTAAGGGGCGCATGCTCTGTGAGCGCACATACGGGTTCTTCTGCTCTGACAGCCAGGCATGCTGGGTAATCTGTGACGTTTCGCTCTCTCAAAAGTTGGACCATTTTGTCCTCATGCACCAATGAGCAGCTCTCATAGGAAAGAACGAGACCCCGCCTCCCACACTGTATCCAGTTCTTATCATCCATGAGACTCCTCTGAAGTTTTTACGATATCATTGAATTCAATATTGTCCCTCACGTCATAAAACAACTCCGTTATATCGACAGCATCGATATTGATGATTACCCAAACAGTAAACTCCCATCATGTGTGGCCTTTAGAGCCTCTGCTTGTTTTCATAAGAACTAATTATAATTTATAGAGCGGTTATATTTTCTCCTGACATCAGTGACCTCATTTAATTCTGCTGCTTTAATACACTGTGGGAAACTCTGATAACAATTATAATAAACCGCTTATCTTCGTTACTGCTCAATAAAAATCTGAATGTGGCGGCAAATCAAACATCTCGTTATATATATCATTACATTTACAATCCTATTAAACTACAGCAGGAGCTACACAGTTTGTCTGTACTGAGAATCGAAACATTACATTAAAGAGGCCCGATGCTGCTTTTCAAATTAGGGCTAACACTATTTGCATCCGACATTTCCATGAGGAGCATAATGGGTGGTTATATGTGCTGTGACTCAGCATTTCATCACTTCCTGTCCCCTGGTCTGGAGGTCAATGGTTGTCTGAATGTGATTTTGGTTGTTATCTTGAAATAAGGTCTGTGGTTATCACGAGCTGAAGAGATTTTAAAATACGTCAGAAAATACCCCACTGGTGGATTATAAAAACTGAGGTTGCTAACTGGTGTCTAAATGAGCCGACTTAACATCATCACGTCCAACATTAGCCACCTTTAGCTTAGCGGTGGTGACGTGAAGTCATGTGACCGAGGTGTAGTTCCTTTATAGCCCAACATTAGCCACCTTTAGATTAGCGGTGGTGACGTGAAGTCATGTGACCGAGGTGTAGTTCCTTTATAGCCCAACATTAGCCACCTTTAGCTTAGCGGTGGTGACGTGAAGTCATGTGACCGAGCTGTAGTTCCTTTATGGCCCAACATTAGCCACCTTTAGCTTAGCGGTGGTGACGTGAAGTCATGTGACCGTGCTGTAGATCCTTTATGGCCCAACATTAGCCACCTTTAGCTTAGCGGTGGTGACGTGAAGTCATGTGACCGAGCTGTTGTTCCTTTATAGCCCAACATTAGCCGCCTTTAGCTTAGCGGTGGTGACGTGAAGTCATGTGACCGTGCTGTAGTTCCTTTATAACCCGACACTAGCCACCTTTAGCTTAGCGGTGGTGAAGTCATGTGACCGTGCTGTAGTTCCTTTATAACCCGACACTAGCCACCTTTAGCTTAGCGGTGGTGAAGTCATGTGACCGTGCTGTAGTTCCTTTATAACCCGACACTAGCCACCTTTAGCTTAGCGGTGGTGAAGTCATGTGACCGTGCTGTAGTTCCTTTATAGCGTTAGCTTTTAACTTCAGAAATCATGAAGCGGTGTTAACATGTGGAGATTATTCTGCTGAACTAAAAGTATCAGGGGGGCACAGTAGGTTGTCCGTAGGTGATCAGGGGTCACAGGTTCAAACCCCACTGCAGTCAG
>JAPTMU010000669.1:0-25000 GCA_028583405.1 Pogonophryne albipinna
AAGGATTACAGGTTTGATGTTTGACGTGGTTCATCTTATATGTCCTTCACTAGATCGTAACGCATCCACACACTTTTGGGAGACAGTCCTATCCACCACTATCCTCAAAACACCAAATGCCTCGCAGTCATTATTTGATTGGTCTAACAATTTGGAAATGTACATTGGTGCAGCAAAGGCAACAGTTCGTCTAATAACAACATAAAAACTCTTTAACTCCTCAAAGTTAGATCAATTTCTCAACTTGAAATGAAGCAAGCTGCTTGACAAGATTACTCTTCTCTTTTAGACCAGAAGTATTTTCAGAAACAGGGTTGTTTTTACTTTTTAGAAGTTACTTTTTTGCAGTGTATGTCGTCAGTTTTGCATGTACTCACTCCTCGTATACGAGGTCTTTAGTGTCCCTGCAGTGTCTCCTCAGTCTCTCGCTGACAGATGGACTGTTTCTCCTCAGACAGAAGTGCTAGCTTGCAGTTTCCCTTCCCTCTTCACACTGTGGCTCCCTCCTTTGCGCCTTAGTCACTCGTTTAGTCCGACAGCGTCTCCCATCCCGACCCACGGCCCGTCGTTAGCTCCCCGGCACATCAGAGCGGCGTAATGGCATTGCAAAAAGCCCAATTAGATCTAAATTAGCGTCACTTTCTTGACTCAACATTATGGATTGAGGATGAGGGACTAATTACCCTGCTATTAATGCAGAGAGAGGTTAATGACGGGGGAGTCACCAAAACACACCGAGGAGGGGGGGCTCGTCGCTCGCTTCCTTTCTGCTGAGGTGAGCTGTTTGAGAGCACTTTCACTCACTCATGATCAATGTACACTTTATATGTGGTAAACAAATAATAACTCAGCTTTACAGTCAGTAGATTAAAGTGTAACTGCGCTGAGCCTCGGGATGCGATCACGTGACGTAATTATGTGAGCGACAAATCATCAGGCGTCGGTGTGAACTTTAGATTACAGCCGTGCACAGGTGGGGCTTTTAGCACCATCACAATGTTCTGTTGTACTGTGTGACACGAGAGAGTTATGCATGAAGGGAAACACAGAATGAAAGGCAGCGGCATCTGTTCATCGAAAGTCGACTGAGATGTACTTTAAAAAAAACCTCTATGTGGTAATTGTGCTGATTAAGGTCATTATTCTTGAACTTGAGAACAAAACTAAACAAATAGACACGTTTAGCTTATAGATGGCTCTGATAGTGTCAGAGTAAACATTTTGCCTTTTCTGTTTTTCCATAAAGTTTTTCCTGAGGCAGGTGATAGATGAAAGGTCACAGGGTCATTATATCATTAAGATTCATCCTCTGGGGACAATCAATTTCATACGAAGGTTGCAAGTAGTATAAGATAAGAGAGATCTATAACTTTATTGATTCTATAGGAAGAAATTCACATGTTACAGCGGAACATGAGGCAACAAGCGTAGAGAATAAAATCTGAAATTAAGAAATAAATTGCAAATACAATAGGCATTTATTAATTGAGCCTTGTCAAACCCTAACCCTAAAAATGATCCTAATCCAACCAAGTAGTTTTGTTGTGTTAATTAAGTTTCAAATAACAATGTTATGTTCAAAACTGCGACTAATCAGAGAGACCTTTTCTTCAAAGTGTAATTGAGCATGAATTCCAGTTTATGGAGAAAGGGTTGATTGAATTCAGCTTTTTCCAAATATTTGTGTGATTTAGGAAGTTTCAACACATTCGCCGATTACTTACTTGTCTATATGTGACCCGCTCTATCGAAATCAGTCGGAAGTCGCAACGGCTCATTTCAAAATAAACGTGGATTTGCGTAAAAAACACATTTCTTTAAGCTTGTAAAGGGAAGATGACAGGCAATCTGCTCTTCCGCAGCGCCGCCCCCCCCTCCCTCCGGCTGACATTATGAATGTAAGCGTAGAGTAATCATAAATAACACGGCAGGGTCCGTTACAGTTTGTTTTCTTCGGATTTCAATTAAACAAAGTCTTGGCTTTCAGAATATTAAACTTGTTTCAGCAAATTCAGATGATAAATACAACTTTGAAGCTTCGGCATAATTACAAGCAGAGAACGGAGTAATTTAACGTCAGAGCAGGCATAACAACAGCCGGTGTTTCTCGTGAGAGACAATACGCACAAACGCAAAATTACACAAACACACACACACACACACACACACACACACACACACACACACACACACACACACACTCGCGAGCTTCCCCCAGACCAGTAATCCAAACGAAAATATCTTCCCTCCGTAGTACTTTGATAATTTGCTAATAACCAATCAGATCGATGGATTCCAGACAAGAGGAAACTTTAAAGGCCTTTTTCTCAAAATGATGACTCTGTGACAGTCATTATATAATGTGACATATGTTGCTTAATATTTGGAGTACAACAACAATCCTGATATCATTAGAAAGCTAGGAATATCCTCTTTCCAGCAGTGTATACAACTCAAAATGTGTCTTCGGGTCAGTGCGACTGATTTCGATAGAGCAGGTCACATATAAAGGCTGTATAAAGAGTATTGATCAAATCAGGGACTCGATCTGCTTCATAAACCAATACGTTGGCATTGAAGATAAATGCATCGCCTTACGTATGTACTGTACAGACAAGGTTGCCTACAGATGATACAGAGGATACAAAACCCATTTTGAACCAAAGATATTTCATTGAAAGATTCAAAGCTGCAATTTTTGTTGATGTAATGTTGAACGAAAGTTGGTGAAGAGCTCAAGTTTAATGGAAGATGAAAACTGTGTATAACCAGTACATTTATGTAATACATGCTTTTATTGGCAGAATAAAGCAAAGGTGGATTAAGGCCTTTGAACAATCTAACAATGAGCTGAAGGGAATTGATTTCTGATGGCAGCTTCTCACCGTTTCCGCCTTTTCAACGACTTTCAATGTGACTCCAGAGAGAGAGAAATCTGGAGCTTAACGCTGAAGACAAAGTATGCAAATGAGTAATTAGTTCAATAACAGTTTCCCAAAACATCAGCCCTTAAGCAACTGCTCTGCATCTATTATAACGATTACCATATGCAGTGTGGCGCCGTGATGGATCTGCCACCGCACGAACATCGAATAGCGTGCTAATGGGAGGCGGAGGAAGGTACAAAAAATACTGAAAAACAACAACATGCAGACCAGCGAGACAATCAGCTGCAGTGAAAGAGAAGACGCCTCATCTGTGGGAGGAAACTCTGCCTCATCGACCTTGAAGAAGAAAGAAATATCATTTAGTCTCTCGATGAGTCATTCACATCTGCAGCACAACTGCAAACTTAAATACTCCATAGGCAATCCTAACAGGGCAGCTGAAACATACCTTATTACCGTTTATTGGCAATATCCATCCTTCTAATGGTCTTTATCGTTTTATTTATTTTCTTGTGTCCATCCATCCATCTTCTTCCGCTTATCCGTGGTCGGGTCGCGGGGGTAGCAGTTCCAGCAGAGAGCCCCAAACGTTCCGTTCCCTGGCCACATCAACCAGCTCTGACTGGGGGATCCCAAGGCGCTCCCAGGCCAGAGAAGAGATATAATCCCTCCACCTGGTCCTAGGTCTACCCCTTGGTCTCCTCCCAGCTGGACGTGCCTGGAACACCTCCCTAGGGATTTTCTTCTTGTGTATTTAATTTTTTTAAATGTATATATTTTGTACTTCAATTCAATTGTCCAAAGTCTTTCTCGATTGGTCCTTTTTTATTTTGTTTATTTATTTGTTTGTTTATTATTTTTTATACTTTTATCGAATGGGTTATAGATATTTTTATGCTCACTATATTTTATTCATGTTTTCATTTTTGGCCTATTTTACCTTCTTTGATAAATAACAAAGCTTTATCTATTATTCAATGAGGAGTATTTTTTACATATTTATGCATTTTGTATTGCACGATTGCAATCTTGATCCCTTTTTAATTCCTTTAAAGGTGGGGTAGGAAATTCACTTCGGAAACACTTTTTGTTATATTCCATGGAATGCTCTTAACATCCCGATAGCAATGAATACATTAAATGCTTTCACAATAAATACATACAAACATTTCATCTGTGGAAGCCGTAGTGCTGTAAAAAGCACGACCAATCATCTGAGCCGGCCCGGCTAAAGTAACTGGATGGCCTACCTGCCTGTCAGCCTTCCATCGGGGCACAAACTTATCTCGTGCCCTCATTGGTCATGTGCGCGTTCGTGTGTGTTGGAGGAGGGGCTCTGTGAGGAAGTCTGAAGGAAGGGGCAGATTTTTTTCGGCTGCGTATTTTCAAGTTCTAGCGCACTCGAGCTGGTTTCTCCATTCTTACCTTGTAACTAGCAGAAAAATACATGAATAATGATGAAGATGTAATATTTACCTAACATGTAAGATGTATTTAAAGTATGAAACATTTTTATAAGTAATCTTTATGTCATGCTGCAATGTAACTGAGAAGAAAAGTGAATGGAAACATTTCAAAACGTATTTTTAGTTTACCGTGTAAAAACTAATTCCTCTTTCATTTACCCATAGTTAACCCGACCTTGAGATATAATTACGAGACTTTTCCTCACTAAGCAGCACAATGGTGGAACTATGTCTCCATGGTTACGTTCTTCCGTCTCTCTAACGACGCAGCTGATTGGTCGGTTGGCCCCCGGTCAGCGTGTCAGGTGACGGAGACTCGGGGTCCGTGTTGGCGTTGTCGGCTGGACGGCTGGTGATAATTAGTCTCTGTGGCGGCGCACATGTTTCAGCTGTCACCCAGGTGTATTCTGGGAGATGCGGTTCTTTGACAGCCGTGACAGCCGTGCCATCTGGACCTGTCGGTACCGCGGGACGCCGACTCTGCATTGACAAGCTGCACGCGGCGCCGGGAGACTGCCAGATGAGCGTGTGTGTGTGTGTGTTTGTCAACCGTGCGTTTATGTGTGTTAGCGTGTCTAAATATTTAGGATGCCAGCAGGGTTGCATGTTGCATGGTGTGCGAGCAAAAGCATGTTTCACACCATTTGTATCGAGTGATTGTGTGTGTGTGTGTGTGTGTGTGTGTGTGTGTGTGTGTGTCTGTGTGTGTGTGTGTGTGTGTGTGTGTGTGTGTGTGTGTGTGTGTGTGTGTGTGTGTGTGTGTCTGTGTGTGTGTGTGTGTGTGTGTGTGTGTGTGTGTGTGTGTGTGTGTGTGTGTGTGTGTGTGTGTGTGTGTGTGTGTGTGAGATGTAGGTGGGAAGCTCAGTCTATATCTGGCAGTCCAACAGGAATTCATGCTGCTTCACGTGCGGACACGTGTTTCGGCACTGAACAGTACCTATGAAGCATAGCTGTGTGTGTGTGTGTGTGTGTGTGTGTGTGTGTGTGTGTGCGCGCGCGCGTGTGCGTGCGTGCGTGCGTGCGCGCGTGCGTGCGTGCGTGCGTGCGTGTGTGTGTGTGTGTGTGTGTAATTATTGTACTGTAAATGCATGTACTTGTGTCTGTTTTTTGTGTGTGTCTGAGCTCGATTTGAACAAACAAAGGACAGAAACACAATGCAGATATGGTGCTTTTTTGTTTCAATCCAAAAAGTTTGCTGCTAAATTAGTAGCTTCAAAGCCATTTCTAATTCTTTGCAAATGAGCCCGCTGTCGCTCACGGGCTACAATTGGGTCAAATAGGAGGGGAGTCGTTCAATCCAAAGCCACTTCAGGCCACATGTTGAACTTTCCTAGGGCCAGATTCTTCACATCAACTCCTGTGGTATGCCATAGAAGTATATGAAAGTCCCTATGGACAAAAGCAGCTACATGATACAACTGCAAACACAAGCCAACAAACAAATCCAAGAAAATAATGCATTACAAACTGCTCCTGCAATCTTACTAATCATTTGTGTGACCCTTTGACCTTTCCTCCAGCTCCACCATCAGGCCTGCATTGCAGATACAAAAGTTGAGAGATGTACTTGTGCGATATGAAAATGTAATTTGATTTAAGAATGAGTCCTTCAGACTGAATGAACCTCAGGATGAGAATCAGCTTCAGATGCTGTTAAGTCTCTTTGTTCCTGCACCAACATGATGGACGTAATGCTGTGTGTGTGTGTGTGTGTGTGTGTGTGTGTGTGTGTGTGTGTGTGTGTGTGTGTGTGTGTGTGTGTGTGTGATGGAGATGAAACAGCAGAGCAGATGAAAGTGTGTGTGTGTGTGGAGGAGCGCGATGTTGCCGTTACACCAACCCCCCCCCGGCTGGTAACTCTGGAAGCTCACTTCACTCAGATACATGCAGATCAAACGCTGCATTGATCTCTGAGATTCATAACACACACACGCACGCACGCACGCACACACACACACACACACACACACACACACACTTGCACCAGTTCTACCAACACCCCCGTTCTTTCCACCAGTAGCTGTGTGAAATATGAAACACATGTTAATCACGATCACGCCAAGTGTCAATTACCGCTCACTGTGCAACTTTTTTTATTCCACGCTGGAGAAAAGTGAAAGGAGCTCTGTGATTGGCTGACAGTCCTACCAGGAAGAGGTTGAATTAAAGATACAGTAATACATGTTGAGGTATGTGAAGGCACAGTAGCTAAACTACAAGATGATCTAATCTTATCACACTGCTTAGTTGAATACTCGATTCTAATTGGTAAGTTTGGACATTCCAGAGGTTGTTCTTTTTCGCTAAAGAAAACAGGCTGTTGCTAAGGAGAACAGACTGTTGCTAAGGGGGATAAAGGGACTATGTGCAGTGATAGCAATCAGAAAAGTATATTTTACGTCAGCTGTTTACAACAAACATTACTTTTAATCCATCAAGAAACACCATGGTACACTTTTTGAATGTGTTTTTATATATGTGGCGAACATGCCATTTTGCATCCATGACGGCTGTCCCCATCAAATAAAATAAAAATAAAGCAAGAGAGAGAAAGAGGTTAAAACTCAGAGAGCCGGACGTCAGAGAAGTTCCAGATTTTTTTTTTCAATTAGTAAATGGGGCTAATTTAAAATCAATATTGTGAGTCAGGTCGTTGGTTTATTCAGTATATAGCTGTACAATATAATATATATAATATATAATATAATGTACAGCAAGGCAGTCAGTAATGACACAGACATGTGATTCATACTTCTTTTTAAACTATTGAATGCAAGCACCTGAACCTAAGTAGTGAAACAGTAATGGATTCCCTTTTGAAGAAGACCATGTTTACCAGGATGTGTATTTGATCATTGAGTCTGGGTACAACATCTCAACAGTGAATATAAAGTGCCCTCATCAATGCTTTTTCTTTACTCTATGATCTATGACTCCTGGTTTAAATCTAGATTTTAGCCAATTACATTTTATTCATGCCACAATCCCATGCTGCTGAATCTGTTTTGCTGATGTTTTTCATTTATCAGGGACAATATCAGTGATAGTAGTTGACAGATTTGATTTCCCCCAGTCTATATTGTGTTGACCCGCAGTGCCTTTGAGCAAACCCTTCAACCAGCACTCATTATGTCATTATGTCTGAGAGACAGCGGCAGATAAACGAGGGAAAATGGAAATATAGGAAGTCAGAGCGCACAACACTCTCCTCTGGGGCTTTAACCGTCTCCAGTCACTCTGAGACAACACACACACACACACACACACAGACGCCGTCGGCAGTGTGTCAGTTTCTGTAACTTCAGCTGGCGTCCTGTGATCTGCAGTGGAGATGAGATGGACGTTTTCTCTCATTTATTTTAGATAGTTTGTTTATGCGTAACAACAGTGTGAAGAGCCCTTGATTTAATTAAAGTCCCCCGGGCTGCAACAACATAAGCTAAACACATCAGCCACACACACACACACACACACACACACACACACACACACACACACACACACACACACACACACACACACACACACACACACACACACACACACACACACACACACACACACACACACACACACACACACACACACACACACACACACACACACAGTTTGGTGAGGCTAAACATGCCTGGTAGCTTCAGAAAATAATAAACGCTCTGCTCTGAATTCATGCTGCTAGGAAAGTCACATGACATGGACTCCAGTTATATTTTCATCTTGCTTGAAGAGTTTATTTTTTCCTCTCAGGAAAGGAATGTGTCACCCTGGGCTCTGATATTGTTGGAGCAAATTATTGTTTTGTATTGTTTATTAGTGAAATAGTTGATGTTTTGAACATTACTTAAGTTAATATGAGTAGTTGCCAATGCTTTTACTTTGAAGGCATCCAGAGGCATAGAGTGGTTTGGTATTTATTTGACACCGAAAAGACATCTGTTCTTAGCAAGGTAAGAGAGGAGGCAGAAAACAATGTTCTTTGTATGTTTGTCTGTCGAAACCTAAAATGGATTTCCTGCACTGACAACCGACTTGGTCCTACTTAAGATTTGCTGCCTGGTGCCTCGGCGGCAAATTGGTTTTGGGTTTGTTGTGAGTTTTCTTTGTATTTTGTTTGATGAATGTTTTCACAACTTAAAATCAGCTGCTGTCTGGAGAAGTAATGATTTGGGCAACCAATACACAAAACTGCTGACGCTTTTATCCAAAGCGACTTACAATGACCGATTACAGGACATTCTCCCTGGAGTAACTGAGGGCTAGTGGTGGTGTTCCAGGCGGGATTTGAACTCACAACCTTCCGATCTTCACCTCACTATCCATTAGATCAGTGGTTCCCAACCTTTTTTTCCAAGAGCCCCCCCAAATGACTCCTGTTGGAAGTTGCGCCCCCCCCCCCCCTCCCCCACACACACACATTGGGGGGGGAGGCGCAACAGCGGTTATTAAAGTTTAAAAGTCTCAAAAATGCTACAACTTCTGTCACAAACTGGATGAATGTGAAGTATTTTGTGAAAGGAGGATGAAAGCGTAATTAAGGAGCACTATTGGAGTGACTTTGATGGTTATTGGACTCAGGATTAATTCATTTGGATTCCCGCTGTATGAAGAAATTAAAGGACGGCGCAAGTGGAAACAATTCACAAAGGGATTAAACTGTTTAAAACACATGCTCAAAGTAAGCCGGATTTCGCAGATGTGTTTATGTGGATTCAAAAGTCGTAAATAATCTACAAAATGGAGTAGACTGATCTGATCGGAGCAACTGTGACAAATAATCCAACTGAAACCGGCATGGACAATGACTATGTTTTAAAAATGCGCTTATCCAGAAAAGCCCGGTTTGGACACTTTACGGGCAGAAGAAACATTTATATAGAAAGAATTATACATTTCTGTCTTTTTATGCCTTTAATACTAACTTGAATTGTTATTCAAATTAATTAATCAATTACTTTTTTGTATTTTATTGTAATGTAGAGACAAGGCTTTTAGTGACAATCATGTATTGCGTTACAATTATATGTAAAAAAAAAAAAGAAAAAAGTCTAAATATGATATTTGGCCTCAAATCATCTGAGGCCTGGCACCCCCCCTGCGATCGTTGGCGCCCCCCCAGGTTGGGAGCCACTGCATTAGACCACCACTATCCCTTCAAAAGATGACTTGCCAAAGCATTTGTTTTTAATAAAGATGACATCCTTCAAGCCTTAATTCAAATCATCTTTTTTCATACAAGATACTATTTTTCATAGGTTAAGATTTACACTTTAAGAAAAGTCCATTACGCTACAAATAACTGCTACATATCACCAATGATATTTCATTCTAACCTCCCCTCTGATGTTTGATCACTCTTCTTTCATTAACTAATGAACATTGTGATTTATGTTGAACACATGCATGTTCCCAGGACCACGCCTGCACTTCTTACATATGAGAAGAAGAACTTGAAAGTGAAACTTTATTAATAAATTGACGGCGAGTTGTCACCCAGGGATTATAAAAGGCAGACAGACAGAGAAAGAGACTGCGTGCCTCACTGCACAGATGTATTTTCATTCCAAACCAAATTTCCAATCAGAGCCATCTGCCTGTCGGAGCCTCTTTTCTTTTCATTTGGGCTCGTTTTGAAGAGCTCCGCTGCTCTCGTGTGAAACCTCCGTCGCCCGAGGATTGCACACTCGTCACGCACCTGGAGATTTGAGAACGCACCCCCAAACTCCAATGGAACAAGGGTAGGGTTAGGAGACTGAAACATGGTGATAGTGGAGGAGGGTTGGGGCTAGGGTTAGCAGAGGGAGAACATCCGGAGGAAAAATAAGCTGTTGTCTTCAATTGATTGTTTCTCCGGTTCAATATTTACATTTTCAGTTGTGTCGTGGATCCGAAACCTATTATATTATTATAATATCATAATTATATATTATATTGTTGAACAACAGTATACAGAATACTTGCGTCAAGTCCGCCAAGAGTATGTGTGTCTGTCTAAAGAATAACAGAATCTCACACTTCAGTACAAATACATACACTCAACAGAAAACACACCAAAGGCCACAGAACGAGAATAGACACAAACACACCAACAGAGATGGGTTTACCATGGACAATGGAGTTAGGTTTCATCTATAGAGAACCGCAGTGACGCGCCCTAAAACCCGGAAGAAAGTTAGCATTTTTACCACATCCGGTTCCTTCGATAAAAAGCAATGCAATTTCTCCATAGGATTTTGGAAAATAGCTCCAAATAAGGTCTGTGTTTGACACAAATTGAAGAGACGGATCACGTTTTGTTCTACGACATTCTTCTTCTGAAGAGTTGACGTGTCTGAAAAACGATGGTTGTTAACAAGTGGCTGAATAGGACTACAGAAGTCGTGGAGGCCGTTCTACGTCATTAGGCCGAACACGGAAACACTCCTCTGAGTTTGTTTGTCCTGTTCTGCTTGAAAGCAAGCAGCTGCCTCCTGCAGACTGTTCAAACAAACGCTTCAACTCGTTCCATTTAGAATCTGTAGTTTTGAATATGGATCTTAAGTTGGCGTGACGTTGAAGTCGTGCTGCTGTAGTTCCTTTATAGCATAACGTTAGCATTTTGCTTCTGGCGACTAGATTTATGCTTCGAAAATTATAAAAGATAGACATGTGGAGATTATCCGGCTGAACAAAACGTGATCCGTCTCTTAAATGTGTTTCAACCACAGACCTTATTTCCAGCTATTTTCCAAAATCCTATGGAGAAATTGCATTGCGTTTTTGACGAAGGAACCGGAAGGAGTTTACATCCGGGTTTTAGGACGCGTCACTGCGGTTCTCTATATATAAAACATGGAAACTTCACGAGGGAGACGCAGTGAACATAAGCAACACACACCGACAAAAGGATGGGGTCAATCAACTTTATAAAGAATAACATTTAAAACATTAAATATCGTAGTGTAGTGACCACTGTATAACATAATTCAATCATGGAACTACAGGTTGGGGGTATTGTTCCGCACGGACACTAATGCTTACTGTACCTCCGGGATATATACTGTGTCCTCCTTCCTTTCTCTTCCTCTTCTCTACTCAGACTGCAAGCAAGCAACATGTCCTTTTCTGCTCCTCAATAAAGTTCCCTTTTGCACCTTCGATGCACCGCCTCCGACTCCTATCTCTCGGCACTACAATAGTAAATATAAATATACCGGTTTCTGTTAGCATCCAGTTAGCATAACTTTGCTATCGTACCTCTATCCAGATGATTGTATAGTTGTCATTGAGCCAACTGTTGCTATAGACTCTATCTCCACAAATGGCCATGCCCCAGAATGCAACATGGTTCCCATTCTATACCAACAGGAAGTGACCCTCCCTCCTCGTATGTTATCTTTCAAATCTGACCACAACCCCCTGCTTCAGGCTTTCGTTGGCGTCACTCCTCTTCCTCCATGTAGTCTCTTTGATGAAGAGGGAGTGGACCAGCAATCAGGGCACAAAATAGCGTGACCCCCCAAGACTTCCCGTAGTAAACACAACAACACACACACACACACACACACACACACACACACACACACACACACACACACACACACACAATATATAAACACCCCGACCCTGCAGTGTCTCCCAGGCCTCCATAATCCTCTGATTTGTTCCGTTTTTCCAGGAGGGCGTGAACTGCTCTAAGTCTGACACATCAAAGACACAAGGCAACACTTCCTCTGTGTGTGTGTGAGTGTGAGTGTGTGTGTGTTATTTGTCAGAAAGCCGATAAGGTGAGTGTTGCATGTCGATGTTTCATGTTTGTCTCTAAACACAGCCAACATCACAAACACACACACAGCAGACGAGTTTCTGCTTCGACACACATGAGCGACGTTGTGGCTAACACACACACACACGAGAACTGAACTCTTCTGCTGCCCACAATAGGGTCAAAACCAAGCATGACTTTGATAATTATTGAGTGATTTGCTTCAATTGTTATTTCATAGTTTGTATTTCACACGATGTGGTGCCATTTGAACCTTTTCTTTGTTTGTTGATCACTGAATTTCGATTGTGACAATGACTATGAAACTATATTTGGTATTGTTTTTTCTCTCTTTTCATTAAACCGTTGCAGCTTTAGTTTGTGCAAAGTTTCTGAAATCTGGTCACAAAACATCCCCTAACCCTAACCCCAATTCAAAATCCTTAAATGTTAAGTGTCAAACAAACAAGACAATAGGCGCATTCACACCGCAGTACTTTTCCCACAAAGGTTCATGAGAACTCTTTTGTCGCGTTCACACCAAAAAGAGCCGGTACTAAAATTAGTTCATGAGAACCTTTTTACCCGCACGAAAGTCCCTGCTAGAGAGCAGGGACTTTCGTGCGGCTCTCTTGTGAGAAAAGAGCTATATTTCTGATTGGCTGGGCGGATTGCAAACCACGCCCCGTAAAACTCCCAAAAAGTTTTGTGAAGCCGCCATTTTATTATCCTCACATTAGCATTATTAGCATTAGCATTAGCCCAGCGCAGAAACGCAGAGAGACTAACTTATGGCAACACAAAATAAAACATGGGAACGGTGGAGATGAGGAGGTGTCGGCGTTCTGGCGATTTACTCCCCAACTCCGGGGACTTCCGGCCGGGGACTTTGGGTGGCAGTATACGCCGTGAAGTGGTTTGCGGCCTGCCAGTAAATCCAAAGCAGAAGAAGAAGAAGTGACGTCAGCGGCTTCATTTGCCTAATCTTCCATTAGGGAACTTATTCCGGTGTGAACGTGATCTGTACTTAGTTCATGAGAACTAAAGAGTTCTCATGAACTAAGGTCTCATGAACCTTTGTGGGAAAAGTACTGCGGTGTGAATGCGCCTATTATGTCGTCAACAATTAAGCTCTGATTGTACAGTAGCATGAATGTTTGTCTATATCTTGTATTGATTGGTGTTAAAACATGTGTATCTAGGTCTGCATGAGGTTTCTTCTCAATAAGTGAATGATTTAGGGTTATGTAATATGTGTGACTTTATGAAGAGCATGTATTGTATCTGATGCCTTTCTTGCAAGTAAACGCCCCAAATCATAAGCTCCTGTCTTCACTCTCTTTCTCCAGTTGTCCAGAAATTATATAATACGTAACATAATATAAATACATCTCCCTACTGAAGATAGAGGGCATGTCGCTCTTATTTAATAATGAGAATTGAGATGAATATTCTGTGTCTCTAAGTCATTATGGTGTCACGCAACAATGGACTCTATCTAGACCTTTGTGCTTTTTATTTAGTATTTATAATGGGCTCGATTCCTGTAATGGATTGTTTTAACAGGGCATACATCATTTGTGTACAGCAGCAGAAGAAGCATGCAACAGGATGTCAATGCATTAATTAAAAAGGTGCATTCAAATCTAAAACAGGTCATACTTAATAATGAAGATACGCTTGCAATGAGGTTGTGTTACTGTAAAGCATCGGATTATCCTTAATTTATGCATTTGCTATTGTTTATCCCTTTTTTCTGTCAACAAGCACTATTATTTTTCTTAACATTTCGCGCCATTTTACTTGCACCATTGTATAGCTTGCAATATATTTTTAACTGCACTATTTTACTTTCTTATTTTCTGTGTTAAGTACATTTGTATTTTGTAACAACTACATAGCTATGTGCATACGACAAAAACACTGAATTTATTTGCTACTTTTTGTGTGATATTCTATAAAGAATACAAATGTATTTCTAAATAACAACCACAGTGCCCTTCATTTCATAATTTGTTATTGTTTATGTTCTGTAATATTTGTGAGGATATTTCAGTTTGTATTAGCAGATATTTTCAAAGATTTTTTATTTAATACCTCTCTTTTTTTCTTTTAAGGAAAAGGCCCCATACTTTTTAATAGTTCTAGTTTTCCTTTAATTGCATAGGTTATGTTCTCTAATGAGACACATGCAGGCAGTTCTTTTAGCCATTTACCAATACTTGGACTGTTAACATTTCTCCATGAAAGTGCTAATGCCTCTCTTTTTGCTATTATATGAGTGACTTAAAAGGAATAAGGATTTCTTACTCGGTTGCTTTTCAGACTTCCATTTAAAGTAAGATAGATATTTCTCTCTGCCGTCCTCACAGGGTTGGGGACCCCTGATGACACGGTGAATAATGGGGGGGTGATTTAGGACACAGCTTCTGATTATTTGCGTGTTAGAGACAGATTGAATGAGTGAAGAAGATCTGAATGTTTTCTGGGGTGAGCGGATCAGGACACAAGAACAAGTTCTACCTGCTGAATACGCTGATGCACTTCTGATCCAAGCGAAATATTCTCTGACTGCCGGTTGAGACGGATAATAACCGAGAGGTGAAACCAACGCTTCTTCTTCTTCTCTGGTGTTTCTCAGGTCAGCTGCAAACCCCAATTTATCAGAGTGGAAACATTGAGTCCAGCTGTGTTTTCTCTAACCTGAAAGACGCACACAAGACTCCATTCTTGGGTAATTGCTCACCCATATTATATTTCTGACCTTTGAATGGCTGGCATTCAGACCGGAAGGCTGTTTCTTCACTCAGTCATTATGAAGGATGTACAGGGCGGCTTATTGCCAGTCACAGACACACCTCTTCTTTTATGGAAAGATCCATTTAAAACTAACAAGCGTTCAAAATGCTGCTCTTTCTGACCTCAGATACCGGTAGGAAAATATTACTCTTATACAATTCACCAGCATTTTCATACTTTGTTTCATAACTAGATCCAAAGCACAAACTATTTTCAACACTTTTTCAATAAACAACGTGTAAATCAAACATCTCTAAAATGTTCTGTCCAACCCTAACCCTAACCCTAACCATGTAAGGCTATTCAGATTCTGATACAATCCCAGCACTTTGCAGAGAGAAGAAAGGCCTTTTCCTATTAGATAGACAGACAGATAGATAGATGGATGGATAGATAGATGGATACAGTTGCAAGAAAAAGTATGTGAACCCTTTGGAATGACCTGGATTTCTGCATAAGTTGGTCATAAAATGTGTTCTGATCTTCATCTAAGTCACAACAATAGACAAACACAGTCTGCTTAAACTAATACCACACAAACAATGATATGTTTTCATGTTTTTATTGAACACACCATGTAAACATTCACAGTGCAGGGTGGAAAAAGTATGTGAACCCCTAGGCTAAAGACTTCTTCAAGAGCTAATTGGAGTCAGGAGTCCAATCAATGAGACGAGATTGGAGATGTTGGTTAAAGCTGCCCTGCCATATAAAAAATACACACCAGTTTTGAATTTGCTATTCTTAAGAAGCATTGCCAGATGTGAACCATGCCTCGCACTAAAGAGCTCTCAGAAGACCTACGATTAAGAATTGTTGACTTGCATAAAGCTGGAAAGGGTTACAAAAGTATCTCTGAAAGCCTTGATGTTCATCAGTCCACGGTAAGACAAGTTGTCTATAAATGGAGAAGGTTCAGCACTGTTGCTACTCTCCCTAGGAGTGGCCGTCCTGTAAAGATGACTGCAAGAGCACAGCGCAGAATGCTCAATGAGGTGAAGAAGAATCCTAGAGTGTCAGCTAGAGACTTAAAGAAATCTCTGGCACATGCTAACATCTCTGTTGACGAATCTACGATACGTAAAACACTGAACAAGAATGGAGTTCATGGGAGGACACCAGGGAGGAAGCCACTGCTGTCCAGAAAAAACATTGCTGCACGTTTGAAGTTTGCAAAAGAGCACCTGGATGTTCCACAGCACTACTGGCAACATATTCTGTGGACAGATGAAACCAAAGTTGAGTTGTTTGGAAGGAACACACAACGCTATGTGTGGAGAATCCAAAGGGTTCACATACTTTTTCTTGCAACTGTAGATAGATGGATAGATAGACATATATATATATATATATGTATAAGTAAGGGATAATGTGCAGCGACGCGGTCATTATGGGGAAAAGAACACCGACAGGCTGATCAGGAGCCCGACGCGAAGCGGAGGGATCTAGATCGGCATGTCAGTTAGAAACCAAACTGTATACAGTTCAATCGAACGGACTTGTTTGTGCAGATGTGAGCGTCCTTAACAACGGTCAATAAGTGCTTGACAGCGGTCTGTCTGTTCTGGATTAACAACGTGTCACGTGTTCTGAATTGACCAATCAGAATCGAGTATTCAACTAAGCCATGTAATAAATATATATATATATAGATAGATAGATAGATAAATAGATAGATGGATAGACAGATAGATATATGGATGGATAGAAAGATAGATAGAAAGATAGATAGAAAGATAGATAGATAGGTAGGTAGGTAGGTAGGTAGGTAGGTAGGTAGGTAGGTAGGTAGGTAGGTAGGTAGGTAGGTAGGTAGGTAGGTAGGTACTGTATTGATCCCAATTTGGGAAATGTCTGCTGATTATTAACTAAGTCTGTACGGCGTGGTCAGACCAGCAACATTTTGTATCAAAAACCAATACATTTTGAAAGATAATGGTGAAGTCAGTGGACTTGCATTAGAAGAAAAGAAGATAATCCATATCAAATCCACTTTGGTGATCTTGGATGCAAGACTTTGCTCCATTAACCAACTGTTAACAGTTTTGGCACATTAGATGTTGTAGGAAACAGTCAGTGTGTCAAAAGTGCTTTCATATATCAGCTTCACATTATGTATAACAAGTGTTACATGTCTGATGGTAGCAAGGGTTAAAAAACGATTTAACTTTTGTCCTTGTGACCAACTTTCAAGTGCTTGTGTTTTCTTTATTTTGGCCCTTATGAAATGATACCGATATATTAGGCACCCTTACACATTTGAGACAAAAGCACATATCTGAAGGCCATCCATTGCAGGAAGCAACCTGGGAAGTCAGATGGTTTTTGAAAGGGTTAGTGTTAGGGTTATTTTTGATTGTTTTGTTGCAACAATTCTGAGCTCTCTCCATATAAACTCAACATCAATGCCAGTGCATAGCCGTTTTTCAGAGTATCATGTGAATGCAGCTTATTATGTAGCGTAACAAAGATGCATACTTTACTTTATATACATTATATACTTTTCGATTAAGGTCTATCTTCTTCTTCTTCTACTTTAACCCAAAATCAGTTATTTTATAAACAAAGCTAATTATTTTTGTTTGAATTCACATCACAATGAGTTTGAAACTGCAACCATATTAGAGCAGTATAGCTTGACAAGTAGGGGGCTATCCGATTTGATAAAAAAAAGACAGAAAGGGGTTTGGACCAATAGTTTTTTTCAACAAATTGAGATTAAGAACCGTTAGACAGTTTTTGCGGGGAAAAGGCAAGCCTTTTAGGTCTTAAGGCCCGGACACACCAAGCCGATTTTGGCCATCGATGGGCGTCAGGCCCACGTTGAGCGTCGACACGCCCTACTCAGATTGGTGTGTCCCGCACCGTCGTGTCTTTTCAACCGTGCCGACCGATTCAACATGTCGAATCGGTGGGCAGTCGGCCAAAGGCTGTCGGTCAAAGAAATCACTCTGATTGGCTGTTCAGCTAGCGAATCAGTGCATGAGAAGCGAAAAGGAAGTGAGGGACCCAAACAAACTATTAAGAAGGCAAATCTGAGATTTCATTGAACTCCAGCTCTCGACACACGCAGTCTGTTCTTCTTCTCTCGGTTATCACGCAGTCTGTCTTCCGGTTGTTGCCTCTTTTGAATGACGAATACACACTACCGCCACCTGCTGGTAAGGACAGTTATTGCCACTCACGCATGCGCAGTTCGTACGTGCTTCTTGGCCGTCGGCTGAAGTCTTTGCGGTGAGTTCCAGTGCGACGCATGGCCAAGACGCAGAGACGCGAGGCGACACATCAGTCGGGGTCCGTCTGTGTCAGTTCTTTGGTGTCAGCTTGGTGTGTCCGGGCCTTAAAGAGCCTGTGACAGCCTCCCAACAACTGTTGTGCAATGAAATATTGGGCTACTAGTCATCTCGAACCGTCAGTTTAAAAAAGAAGTTGCAATACCGTTCCGATAAATATCAATAATTTCAAACATCGCGGGGAAATTCCTTCGACTCATTTTGAAGTTATGGGGGAAGCCGGAAGTGACGTCAATGCGGGAACGCTTCACTGTGCGGTGAGAGAGCCAAACACGGACAAAGTGTGTTGTCATGCGTAGAAATGGTGAATTACTGAGTTTAGGCACGTTAATAACGTTTTAATGAAGTTGACTACAGTATATTCATATTTGTCAGTGCTTTCATGTCAATTCGGCGAACATAAACATAAATGATCGTGGTGAAGATGATGATTAAATTAGGATTACAAATCGGTAGTGAGAGCTGCTGAATTTCCTCCCGTAGGATGTGATATAAAAACAAATCAATTATTTTTGTAGTTGTAAACTCAAGTGGATGAAACTACATTTATTAGTGCTTTCATGTCAATTCGGCGAACATATGATACATTAAATGATCGTGAGAATTATGATTAAAAATCGTTTGTTTGAGCCGGTCTGCATTTCCTGATGAGAAAACAAACCGGTGCTTTTTGTAGTTGTAGTACACCAACATGGATTAAACGTGTGTTTGTTTTTACCACAATGTTGGGGAAATTAATGGATAAAATGCACGGATTATTATTATTATTATTCCCACTCCGATCGGGACACTAGGTCCACCGTTTCCCCGCAGCGAGGCTCCCCCCGTTGACAATTTACTAGCGGTACCGAAGTGGGCCGGTCGAGAGTCCCGGGATGATTTTTATGGCGCGTTTCCACTGCAGGCCTCGCTCGGCCTCGCTCGGTTTGGTTAGGCCTTATTAGGCCTGGCTCACTTTAATGCTGCGCTTCCATTACAGTTTAGGAACTGGGGTAGTTACTATAGTAACGCTACGCAGTGTAGGCGGAGCCGTGACGTTATCTTCAATGAGAGCCCCAGAAAAATAACACAGCCGTTAGCTCTTAGCACTCGGAGCTCACAGCTCTTCATATCTGTTCAGAAACTAGACAAAAGTTAAACAAGTACAAACCACAGACTGCCTGTGTCATGGCGAATACAGTCGCTGGTTTATTTATGTCTGTATAGGCCGTTGTTGTGAGTGTGGACGGTCGGAGCATATATAACGTTAGCTTAGCCAAGCTCCATTTAGAAAACACGCATTTTAAAAGGTTTTTTTCACCTGCCGTCTGTCTGCAGACTTGTCAAAGCATTAATTCATGGTTTTTACTTAAATCACGGTCAAATATGTTCATCTTGTTGTAGTTGTAGCCCCCTTGCCAGCGATTCTCTCTCTAGTTTAGCATACTCAGCCCGACTCAGCCTGGTTGTTCCTGGCCCGAGAACCACGATTTTATGGGGCCAGAAAAACTGTGAATTAGGACCCGCTAGCCGGTACTAGGCCAAGTGGAAACGCAACCAAAAACGGGCCCCGCACGGCTCGGCACGCTTAAAGCGAGCTCCCCGCTGCAGTGGAAACGCGCCATTAGTCCCAGTCCACCACTGGCTACATGACCGTATGATCGCCCATATTGACGCAACCTAAACTTCTAACAGATACAACAGAAACCGATCCTTCAGCCTCATATGAGCTCTCAGACACATTCAAAATTAAACTGTCTGAGCTGTCTGAGCTTGCTGCTGTGTGAGCCAATTTTCAAGGGGACAATATTTACTCAAATTGATGGGTTTGGATGATGGGGGAAACTCGTGTAACAGGCTCTGTGAGTTAAGTTGCAGTAGACAAACAAGATATTACTGTTGGATAGTATCATGTTAACCTTTAAAGCAGGGGTTTACATTATAGTTGCTGTTATAGACGCTTGTTTTGGGAATATATCTAGACTTGACTTGGTTAAAGCAAAACTTTTCACTTTGTATCGTCCAACAACTTCTCCTTTGTAAATAACGGCCATTAAGTCTTGTGAAGAAGATAACTTCCCCGAAACCTCACGCTACCTTTATTCTAAGAGATGGGCTGATTCCTTTTAACAGACCTTCAGCTTATGAGCGAAAACATTTGTTATGTAACCTGAATGAGAGCGAGAATGAGCCCCATTAACCGTTTTACGGCTCTTTAGAGCGCCGCAGCATCTATTCAGTGAAATCTTTTAGCTGAACGCAGGCGAGTGATGGAGGCAGGAGGCATTGAGTGATTGAATCTGCTTTTCAAAACTTTTTCAAAGGGTTTGAGAAAAGAAATAAAGAAGTAAGCCTCTATAAAAATAAACAGTATACTAAAGCTAGAAGCGGGATTACACCAAACTCACAGAGTCGTTGGAGGATAAAAAGGAAATGTAAGGTTTTAGTAGACACCTGTATACAACGTTTCACTTTCTGGGTAATATGAGGGTTAGGGGACCGCCTGAAAGTGAGGCTTACAAATTCTGTCGCTTTTGTTTCTGTGTCTGGAAATGATAGTTGTGCGTGTTGACATTTCAAACTCGGTCAGCTATATTAAAGTTTATACCCACAGGCCAACTGCAATACTGTAGGTGTTCATGGAGAACCCTGAATGCTGTTTAAAGGGGGAAAGGTTTTGTCTTTCTGATACTAAAAGCTGTGACATAACACCACAGTATCATACCAAATTATTTTTCTGAGCTGAAAGGCTGTTTTTATCTCGTGAGAAACGAGATGTCTACGTTGACTTCCAAAAACTTCGAAAGTTGCATAACGGCACTTCTGTACGTATTTTAATGTGGGTTTGTTACCTATATATAATTCCAGCTATTTTATAAAGATACTTTGCCAGACTCATAGTTTACATTGTTTGAAAACTTCCACTATCTGAGCTGTTTAGTGTCTTTTAGTTACAGCTACACACTTTCCGTATGGTTGAGTCATCAGGCTCTCATCAGGGTATTAATACTTGTTCCCGTACACATGACCTGTTGCCTTAATTACTACCTCCTTGTATCTATTAACCTGATAACATGTTATATGTGGCTGCATGCACCTTTTAAACTTCTTAACAAATAATCTGAGGGGAATTTCTCGTAGTGTGTTTTTAACTTTTTTCATTTTGAGCTGCATGTGTTGTATGAAAAGTGATCTATAAATAAAGCTTTATTAATTACATTTTCATTGCAGATAAGCTCAAAGTAAAACACTTTACAAATTCCAAATTAATTCCTGATCCTAGTCAGAGTTTAAAAGTGAGAAAGGTTAAAAGAAAACTGCAGTTGCAAGCTAAACTGAGCTGAAGTAAACATATCGAAGTTTCTTCTTTCTAAGCTCACAATCAGAGTTTCACTTTTTTCACTCATTCAGGATTTTTCAGCAGTCAATTTTTGTATTTTTCTCCACATGATGTACACGATGTCACGTCTTCCCTTCATCTCACCATCTGCCTTCTGTGGGAAAACACAGCCCCGTCCTGCCAAGAAATGCAGGTGTGTGTGTGTGTGTGTGTGTGTTTATCACTAGCAGCCGTCACTCAGCCTCTAGGGTCTGGGAGTCCCTCATGATGAAGCCATCCATTATTTACTGAGCAGTCCAGCAGACAAAAAAATAATAAAAATCAATTATTTCAATGAGAATTATTCAGACGCTGCATTGAATGTTGATGAGGAAGAGAGAGGGAGCACACCAACAAAGAATGCATAAGAAGGCAAACAAAGGGATACATAAATACCTGCTAATATTTGTATGCACTGGACACGAAACTCCTACATTTGAAAAAGTAAATTATTATTGTTTACAAACACAACTTAAAGAATACTCAAAATCTGTCTGATTGGGATTTACACATCAGGAATGTGTCGAATTATGATTTTAATAAGAACATGTAAATGAACAACACATACTTTGAATACTTTGTTATTGTAATATTAGGAGTGTGATTAAGTTATATTAGTGTTTTTTTTAATTAAGTTTTAGTTGACTCAAGGATGAGTTTTCTTTAGCTATTGTCGGCCTTAAGAATGGCAACGTAATAATTTTAGTTTGACAATAGTTTTTGTGTGTATTTAAATGTGTTTAACTGGCAACAGGCAAAGCTTCGGACATTCATGAGTGGAGTATTTACTTCAAACAATTGAGCATCTCTTCAAAGACCTTATTTCAGGCTTCTCACCACAAACACGATTAAACACCATTGACTTAGAGACGAGGGAACAGGAAATGGAAAATTGCTTAGTCATTTCTAAGTCATTGCTGCACCACTCTATTTAGGAGACGTCTACAGAGACAATTGGACAAAGTTGTAAAAAGAAACTTGATTTTTAAATGTTGCTTTCCACTTGTGTGAAAGAAGACATGTTATGAAAGTAATATAGTCAAAAATAGCCAAATTTAACAATTCATGAAAATACATTTTTTATGTTCCCTTGAAAGAGGTGAAGTGTGAAATCCTTAAAAACATTTCAAATTCATAAAAAAACAACAACAATAGTCACAGTTTAGAAAACAAGAGTATGGGTTTATTTTAAGAATCATATGGTGATCGGTTATTGTGATTTCAAGAATAACGTCGTTTTTTCATGTTACTGTATACACTTTTAAATGTTCACTACATATTTCCATGTGCAGTTTGTTTGTTGACGGTGAAATCAGGGTTTGGTTTCAGTTCCTCTCAATTATGGCTTCAGTCATCGAGTCCCATCTGCAGGTTTTCATTTTCAGAATAAATTATTTAGCGTGTTGCTAGTAGCACATGTGAAGCATACGGACACAGAGAGACATCAGGGAGCTGTGATTGGTTACTGATCTGTCATTAACTGTGTGTGTGTGTGTGTGTGTGTGTGTGTGTGTGTGTGTGTGTGTGTGTGTGTGTGTGTGTGTGTGTGTGTGTGTGTGTGTGTGTGTGTGTGTGTGTGTGTGTGTGTGTGTGTGTGTGTGTGTGGCTATAGAGCAACTGATCAATCTATTTATATTATCCAGGAGATAACTTGCTATGACCACAACATATTGATTTGTTTTAAATGTATTTTTGTATTTATTTGTTCGACCACTTGTTAGATTTTGGAACACAATTTATTTTTCCGCAGTTTTGGCAATTTGATGACAATGTATTTCTGGACTACCAAACCATATGACACACAGAAGCTTCGGACATTCACAAATGGGGTATTTAATGACATATTCTATGGGTAACACCCACAAACACGTAAAGAAAACATTGATTTCGAGACGAATGAACCGAAAGTGGTAAAATATTAAAGGTCCCATGTCGTAAGGCGCAAAGATTTGGCCAACTTCCAAAACATCGCCTCTGAGCTGGAGAAGCAAGGGAAGGACAGCGCGCTCCTTGACAGTGCGCGCTACACAGAGCAAGTCAATAACATTACATCTGACTTTGAGAAACGCTTCAGAGACTTCGCTTTGCTCGAGCCAATCGCCACATTCATGTGCTATCCATTTAGTGAAGACCATGATATTGATTCGCTGGCCCAAAACATCAGAGCAGTGTTTAATCTGAACCCGCCTGCGCTGGAGGATGAGATGTTGTTGCTGCAGGCCGACATTCAGTTGAAGGCGCGTGCCCATGCCGGACAGTTTTGGAACTTATTCAGAGTTGAAAAGTATCCAAACGTCAGAAAAGGTGCCACCTCACTGACCTCACTCTTCGGCTCGACTTATGCGAGACAGCCTTCTCCCAAATGAAGATAGTGAAGCCGAAATACCGTTCCCAATGAACTGATGAACATTTGGAGGCCTGCCTGAGACTAGCCATCAGCAGTTACCGTCCTGATTATGCAACATTGACGGACTCCATTCAGTGCAAGTCATCAGAATATGGTAGGGACCCACCTAAATATATTGAATTGTGTTTTGCAGCATTATATCAGGACCATGGAGAGAGGTTTCTTACCCTTCTTTTTTGTGTTTCTTAACAAGGAAATGAAGAGAGAGAGAGAGAGAGAGAGAGAGAGAGAGAGAGAGAGAGAGAGAGAGAGAGAGAGAGAGAGAGAGAGAGAGAGAAAGAGAGAAACAGAGAGAGGTTAACATGCCTTTTTAGTTTTATGTATTCATGTATCTGTTTCTGTTCAAGAACCCAAATAGAGTTGTTGTAGTTATCCCATGTATAAATAAAACGTGTTATTCAGCCCCTTGCAATTTGGGATTTTATTTTTGGTTGGTCGACCTCGGTGAGCTGGTCATTTCAAAAGTAGCTCACAAGCCAAAAAAGTGTGGGCATCCCTGTTCTAGAACCTTCATGCTTTGAGGTTAACAGCAACTGAGTCTTTTCAAAAACAACCAACTTCACACAAGTCCGGTTCACCTCAGAGAAGTTTGTCTACACACGCTTAGTACTGATTCAGACGCTTGGCGTTAGACTTATGTTTTGTTTCGGTAAAAATTGTTTATATCGTCAGTTAGCTGAGTTTCTTCCCGTGAAGTGAGTATGACACATTAATAGGTTGTTAAATGTTAAGAAGCCCTGAGACACAGTTTTGTGAATATTGTTGTGTTTTGCCCCCGATAAGAGATAGGATTAATTGGAGGTAAAATGGTCCAAACTAGTAATAACAAACCCATCAAAAGCTTAAGTTTACTGACAGTTAAGGTGTGTAGTCCACCTACTTTTCTAATTATCTTACGGAGGACAAAGAGTTAAACTTCCCTGTCACTTCCTCATCAGTTCATCCTGTATCTGTTTGTCCATCGGTCCCCATTCGTTGGCAAAACTCTGACGGAGGTGGAATATGGAAATGGCCGCCGCTCTGCTCCTTCATTATTCATATTCCAGTT
>JAPTMU010000670.1:0-29994 GCA_028583405.1 Pogonophryne albipinna
TTTGTTATGCTGCTTCAACGCAAACACGTCCCAATTTGGGATCATTAAAGTACAACTTATCTTATCCTTATTTGAAAATGTGTCCACAGTAGCGGTAATACTTTTCATATTTTTCTCTATTTCCAATGGTTGCAACACTACTCATGGCAGTCAAAATCAGCCGACAGAGAATACAAATATCGCCACTTTATAGTTAAAACTGACCTTTTGGGTCCTGAAAATGGATTCAGCATCCTTAATAACCCCCAAAACCACTCCTAAAATGTCCAAATCGGCCAAGTTATTATTATGTTTTACTATTTTGGGCTATATGCTAATTCATGCAACTTATGCTAATTGTGCTAATTGCCCAACATGCAGGTTAGCATCCAGCAGTTTCTATGTGCTGGGGACCCTACTACACATTTCTAACATTAAACTTTTGGGGTACTCGACATTTCCGGGTTCACTAAGCTGGCAACGTGTTTACTAAACGTCAAAAATAAGAATGAATAGCTAAGGTCGACATTTTGCAAATTGCACCAAAGAGCGAGAAGCACATGTCGGCTAACACGTGCTTACTTTAGCTAACGTGAGCTAACTTGAGCTAGCATTAGTTCACCGATAACTAAAACAATTTTAAAAAAGTGCTCCCAATTGAAGGCAAATTCGACAAGTGTTGATTTAAACAGGTTTTGTTTTACATGTTTCACGTTCGTTTGAGTTCCATCTTATTCAACCGGTAAAAACGTACCTGTTTCAGAGCTTCTGCAGGTGTGGTTGTCAATGCCCGATATGCCGCCCTGCCCTATCTGCAGTGCGCATGTGCGAGATGGTGCGCCATATTTGACAACTACATACGGCAACCCAAGTAGGACACTTGACACAGTGGCTTTTGGCAAAACACAAAAAGAAAACTCGAGAGAGATGACTTATTGTTATTACAACGTGACTTCACTGTTATTTAACAACTCTTTTTATTGGGTTCTGTTATTTGGGGTTAAGTACATTGTCAGAATAAGTCAGAAATTGATTTAACTTCTGTTAGTCAGCTATATGTCGTCATACATTGTTGCATACATTCACAGTAAATATGTATTCAGTATGATAGCTGTCTAACAGAAGTTAAATTCATTTCTCACTTAAACATATTATTCTTCCTAAAACATTTCATATTACAATTTGACGGTTTTGTAACCTCTGAATAAACAAAAGTATTTAAGCAGATTAGAAACCCTTATTCTTATTATTTCCCTGGGCTATTTGTTAATATTTTACCCAGTTGAGAGTGTGCCTAAAAATAAGCATAACCCAGCATGAATTCATTTTTCTAGCGGTATAGAATAGGTGAATATTAAATATTTATTTATTTATTCGAAATTCAAATGTTCAAATGTTAAACACGTATACCCACAAACTCAACATTATGAATTAAGATAAAAAATTGTCAGATTTCTCATTTAAAAAAAGATTTCTCAATAAGGGTTGAATTCTGAGAAAAAAGTCAGAATTGTCCAAAAAAATCTAATTCTAAAATAAGGGAAAATTCTAAAAAAGAAATCTGAATGATGGAAAAAAGTAAGAATTCTCACAAAAAGTCTCAAATAAAATAGTTAAAATTCTCCAAAAAAAAGTCAGGATTATGAAAAAAATCTGAATCTCCCCAAAATTCAGAAAAGTAAAAATTAAAAAAAATAATCAGACAAGTCAGAATAAAATAAATAAATCAGAAAGGTCAGAATTTTCGAAAAAAAGTGTGAATAGTCAGAATTATCAAAAAGATATCTGAGTGGTCCTGCAGGGGCGATGATGAGCCGTCTGCCGCACTACTGACTGAACTGCAGACGAAGAAGACATTTTGATGTTTCGGAGGCAACAAAACAGACATGTCGGTCAGCTAACTCGTCTCCATGGATACAGTTTCAATACTCTCTCTCTCTATATATATTATATTGTATTAACAGTTGTGATTTAATGGAGAGCAAAGCGCCTTCTCTGCTGAATGCGGTCCCTCCTTACGGACATGTTATAACCAGCGAGAAATGGAGGAATTCGTCCCTTATTCAAAGCTTAAAGGGTAAATACATGAGTTTACTTACCGTGTATTACATTAACGGCCCAATTCCAACCGTGTTATCACGCTAACGTCTGGGTCGTTACACACGTGTGCCAAACCCCGTTCAAAAAGTCGCTGTTTTAATGTACATTTCAATAAAATGCAGACAAAAACAAGGCGTAGAAAATGATAATTCACATTCTATCTGTCAAATACTTCCACTCATCTATTCCGCTCACATGTCCTCAATTTAAAACGTCCACAAAATGTAACCATAACAATCTAAATATAAATGTTACATGGGAAGAAAGCGATGCTTGTTATTGGTGTTAATGCCGGATTCAATTATGTTCAATACGTCTGTTGTAATTTATTGGTGATTACAGTCATTTTTAATGTGTTTGGCCTCCTTCAAATCATTTCGTTTAATTAGATGTGTGTCATTATGCAAATTAAAGATTTAATTATTAGTTGTAATATATATATTGGGAGGGATGAAACCCTCTTTAATGGTCACACATGCAGAGCACACAGCACACACAGTGACATGTGTTCTCTGCTTTTAACCCATCCTGGTACCAGGAGCAGTGGGCAGCTATTGTACAGCGCCCGGGGAGCAATGGGAGTGGGGGGTTGTCTGGCGCCTTGCTCAAGGGCACCACGGCAGGGCAGGAGGTGAACTGGGACCTCTCCAAGTAGCAGTCCATACTCTAAGTCTGTTCAGGGACTTGAACCGGCGACCCTACAGCTCCCAGTCCAAGCCCCTCCTGACTGAGCCTTTAACTTTACTTGCTACTTGGCGGTGGTGGAAGAAGTACTCAGATAGTTACTTAAGTCAAAGTAGAAATAGTCAAGTAAAAGTCCTTCAATTACATTTGCTCTCAAGTACAGTAAAAGTACTAAAATATACTTTAAGTACTAAAAGTACCCATTATGTGTGGCTCATCTTTGTATTAAAGGATTGTATTTATTGATGCATCATGTGTTCTTCACTTTAATGTTGCATCCGGTAAAGATAGGGTTTGTATTTATAACCTAAATCTGCAAATTAACTTAAGTCTTAAATAAATGAAAACAGTAAAAAGTACAACATTTGCCCAAAACATTTTGTGAAGTAAAAGTATGAAGCAGCATAATGTGGAAATACTCACGAGTACAAGTACCTTACATTTCTACTGAAAAGCAGAACTTGAGTAAATGTACTTTGTTACATTCCACCACTACCACTAACTAAAAGGTCATCTCCATATTTGATGGACTGAAAACTGCATTTTCTACCATTGTGTATGAAAACCCACTCCTAACGGTTAAGTTTGAGATAATTGTTCTGTGGCTGCAGCTCTAATACACAGGCTCTTCTTCTGCTGCAGGCGGAGGAGTGAACATCCTGTTTGAGAATGAGCTCGGTGTCGCAGATTTCCACCTGCCCAACAAAAGCTGCATCCTGTACGTGTCAGAGTGCGACATCATAGCAGGAAACAGCTACAAGAGGAAACTGGTCCGCTACAGAAATGTGAGTTTAACGAGGACACAAAGCAGAGTTTTCTCCGTGTTGTTCTGCCTGATATGATGATGATGATGATGATGATGATGATGATGATGATGATAGAAATGAATCAATATATTGTACCTGAACTTTAAGGGCTGACTCTTGATCTACACTACAGTGATATGTGTCCCTCCTGTTGTACAGACCAGCAGCAGTTTCCAGGAGCTGGTGCTGGTGGAGAAGACGCGCCTCAGTGAGCAGAACTTCTCCGCCGTGCAGAAGTTTGTTGTGTTGGACCTGGGTTTGACTCTGCTGCCGGTCAGCGGGCAGACCGAGGCCTCGCAGCTCATCAGTCAGATCGTGAGTCAGAGTTACCTTTTATCTTTTCATAGGATCCCAATCAGCACTAGCTATCCTACCTGGGGTCCACACACACTTACAGTCAAACACACATTTACACATGACAGCCACATTTTAATGTTAGCCGTATCGACCCTGCATCTGGAAGTCTGTTTTAGTATTAAAGAGTCACACTCAGATCGTGGTGTAAACAGCATAAAGCTCTGTTAGAGAAACCTCACTGGTTTTAACTGGTATGTTAATAATCACTGGTCCCCGGCTTGAGCTTCAATCTCAGGATCCATGTATCTGTGATCCTCTCCAGAATGGAAGGAGTCATCACATACAGAGCATCAACTAGTTCCTGAACAGTGTCCTTCACATGCTGATATCCAAGAGAGGGAGTTACACAGTCACAAGATGGAGGAATAGAAAGCAGTATTCAATGTTTACTTCAGATTAGCTCCACGTCAGAAATGAGCATGCTTGATGTCTCTCTCCATAGAGGCTGAATCATCATGTTAATCACATAGCTATCATCTGCCTCAAACAGTCCTGATGCTCTTCTAGGTAATCACACATCCTGTCATGTTCACAGCTCCAGTTGGGATACCTTTGTTATCATGTTACTCTCATGTTGGAAGAGGACATTCAATGTTTTCCCAACAAGCTCCCATGTATTTGTTGATTGTCTAACCTGCTCTGACGGTCTCCAGGTCCACGGGGAGGGTCGAGAGAACCCCTTCAGGAGGAGGAGTTCCTCTCGGCTGCTGGACCCAATGGTCCTGGTTCTGATGCAGCGAGTCCCCGGGGTCGGCGGGGTCAAAGCTCTGGCGCTGCTGCAGGAGTTCTCCAGCGTCCACCAGCTCTGCAACGCCGCCCCCCACGAGCTGGAGCCCATCGTGGGTCAGGCTGCAGCTCAGCAAATCCACAGCTTCTTCCACAAAGCCACTGCTGCTGGAACCTGAGCTCTCAGAGTCTGGGGTCTGATAGGTGTGTTGCTTAGTAAGGACATATTAACTCATTTTCAGAAGTATATCAGTATTTAGTGTCTTTCCTTTGACGTGTGTCACAGTAGAGGCTTTCATGTTCAAAAAGGTCTTATTTCATGTTAACCCCAATATAATTCAACATGAACCCTCCTTTATTGTAACATCACACAATAAATAATATGATACAACCCTGCTGCTAATTTAGCTTCTTCCACAAACCCACTGCTGCTGGTAAGTAAGGACATGTTATTCATGTTCAGGTGTATATCAGTATGTAGTGTCTCTACTTTAAAGAGTCCTCTCCTGCTGATGTTCAGGTGTATATCAGTATGTAGTGTCTCTACTTTAAAGAGTCCTCTCCTGCTGATGTTCAGGTGTATATCAGTATGTGGTGTCTCTACTTTAAAGAGTCCTCTCCTGCTGATGTTCAGGTGTATATCAGTATATAGTGTCTCTACTTTAAAGAGTCCTCTCCTGCTGATGTTCAGGTGTATATCAGTATGTAGTGTCTCTACTTTAAAGAGTCCTCTCCTGCTGATGTTCAGGTGTATATCAGTATGTAGTGTCTCTACTTTAAAGAGTTCTCTCCTGCTGATGTTCAGGTGTATATCAGTATGTAGTGTCTCTACTTTAAAGAGTCCTCTCCTGCTGATGTTCAGGTGTATATCAGTATGTAGTGTCTCTACTTTAAAGAGTCCTCTCCTGCTGATGTTCAGGTGTATATCAGTATGTAGTGTCTCTACTTTAAAGAGTCCTCTCCTGCTGATGTTCAGGTGTATATCAGTATGTAGTGTCTCTACTTTAAAGAGTCCTCTCCTGCTGATGTTCAGGTGTATATCAGTATGTAGTGTCTCTACTTTAAAGAGTCCTCTCCTGCTGATATTCAGGTGTATATCAGTATGTAGTGTCTCTACTTTAAAGAGTCCTCTCCTGCTGATGTTCAGGTGTATATCAGTATGTAGTGTCTCACACTTAGATTTCAATGTGCTTGTGTTTAATGTTATCTTCTTCAGCATCAGTCTGTAGATATTTATTGAGAGCATGTTTTCATTTGACCACAGTTTGTAATGAACTCCTCTAAAGGGCGTCCTCAGATGTCCCTCATGATGTAGCACAGTGTTCAAATCAGCTGTTCACACACACCCCAAAACCTTATAAACAACATTATCACACACACACACACTTCCTACTAAACTATCTCAACTGTGAAGAGGTGTGTTCAGCTCATCTGAGAACAGCTCATGGTGTTAATCATATTATTTGGTGCCGTTATAATAAAATCAGCTGGTTTTTTTCTCTTTTTTTTACACAACAAGCAAAAACAAAACAAAAATCATCAGACATTAATTTGACTTTATTTATTCCAAAGAAAAGAGATAATTATTATTTTTGAGACTTATTCATAAAATGGTCTTCAGTTGTGTGAGCCTATATCCAACATTTCCTATCTATTCAATGATTAGACAATAAATGTGTTAGATTTAGCATCAAGACATGCCAGGAAAGTACAAGGCAAGGCAAGGCAAGTTTATTTATATAGCACTTTTCAACACAAGGCAATTCAAAGTGCTTTACAAAAAAATGAAAGACATTAAGAAAATGGCATTTAAAATCAGTCATTAAAAAGAAAAGCTAATAAAATAAACATTAAAAGAAAAAATACATGGATAAAAGTTACAGTGATAAAAGTTACAGTGCAGTCTAAGATATGAATAGTTCAATTAAAAGCAGCGACAAAAAGAAAAGTCTTCAGCCTGGATTTGAAAGTAGTCAGAGTTGCAGCGGACCTGCAGGTTTCTGGGAGTTTGTTCCAGATATTTGGAGCATAGTAACTGAACGCTGCTTCTCCATGTTTAGTTCTGACTCTGGGGACAGAAAGCTGACCAGTCCCTGAAGACCTGAGAGATCTGGATGGTTCATCATTTAGCAGGAGGTCAGAAATGTATTTTGGGCCTAAACCATTCAGTGCTTTATAAACCAGCAGCAGTATTTTGAAATCTATTCTTTGACACACAGGAAGCCAGTGTAAAGACTTCAGAACAGGAGTGATGTGATCCACTTTCTTAGTGTTAGTGAGGACTCGAGCAGCAGCGTTCTGAATCAGCTGCAGCTTTCTAATAGATTTTTTAGTGAGACCTGTGAAGACACCATTGCAGTAGTCGAGTCTACCGAAGATAAAAGCATGGACAAGTTTTTCCAAATCCTGCTGTGACATTAGTCTTTTAATCCTAGATATATTCTTTAGGTGATAGTAGGCTGATTTAGTAACTGTTTTAATGTGACTGTTGAAACTCAGGTCAGAGTCCATGACTACACCTAGATTTCTGGCTTTATCTGTTGTTTTGAACATTGCAGACTGAAGCTCAGCGCTAACTTTTATACGTTCTGCCTTGGCTCCAAAAACCATTACCTCAGTTTTATCTTTGTTTAATTGGAGAAAGTTCTGACACATCCAGTCATTGATTTGTTCAATGCACTTACTCAGTGTTTGAATTGGAGCATAGTCTCCTGGTGAAATTGTTACGTAAATGTGTGTGTCATCCGCATAGCTATGGTAACTTATTTTGTTGTTTTTCATTATCTGAGCCAGTGGTAGCATGTAGATGTTAAAGAGAAGAGGCCCCAAGATGGAGCCTTGAGGAACCCCACATGTCATATTTGTCAACTCAGATGTGTATTTACCTATAGAAACAAAGTTGTTTCTGTCCTTTAAGTAGGATTCAAACCAATTTAGAACTGTTTCCGAAAGTCCCACCCAGTTTTCTAGTCGGTCTAGTAATATGTTGTGGTCAACAGTGTCAAACGCAGCACTGAGATCTAATAATACTAACACTGAAGTTCTGCCACTGTCTGTGTTTAAGTGGATGTCATTAAAGACCTTTACAAGAGCAGTCTCAGTGCTGTGGTTTGGACGAAAGCCTGACTGGAACACATCGAAACAGTTATTTAAATGCAAGAAATTACTCAACTGTTGAAAAACAACTTTTTCAATGATTTTACCTAGAAATGGGAGGTTTGATATGGAACTGTAATTGTTCATTACTGAAGCATCTAGATTATTCTTTTTTAAGAGCGGTTTAATGACTGCAGTTTTCAGGGCCTGTGGAAAAATACCTGAGTGAAGAGATTTGTTTACTATATGAAGTAGATCTGAGGCCATGCAAGGCAAAACATCTTTGAAAAATCCTGTTGGAATAATATCAAGGCAGCAGGAGGAGGATTTCAGAAGTTGAATAATGTCCTCTAGGTTTTTATCATTAATCTGATGGAATTGTGTCATGGTGTTTGAATTGATGTTAAGTGGACACAGAGACAACACATTTGCTGACTGTATGATTTTCTGAATTTTGTCAGTGAAGAAGGCAAAATCATTGCACGCCCTGGTGGATAGAAATTCAGAGGCTACTGATACTGGGGGGTTAGTTAGTCTGTCGACGGTAGCGAACAAGGCACGTGCGTTGTTTTTGTTTTTGGTAATGATGTCAGAGAAGAACGATTGTCGTTCGTTTTTCAATTCCAAATTATAAAGGCCAAGTCTCTCTTTATAGATTTCAAAGTGCACCTGGAGATTTGTTTTTCGCCACCTGCGTTCAGCTTTTCGACATTCTCTTTTTTCTGTTTTCACGGTCATGGCCTTTCTCCATGGAGATATTTTCTTGCCAGACACTTCCTTTACCTTAGTTGGAGCAATGGCATCTATAACATTTTTAATTTTTGAATTAAAATGATCTACTAGCTCATTTACTGAGATGTTAGCAGGGGCAAGTGTGGGAGAACAATTCTGTGTAAACATTTCCCTAGTATTTTCAGTTAAATATCGCTTTGTGGTTACCTCTTTCTGAACATTTTTGTGAACAGAAATAGAGCTCTCAAAGAAAACACAGGAATGGTCAGAGAGTGCAACATCAGTCACCACAACCTTAGAGATATTCAGACCCTTTGAGATAATTAAGTCCAGAGTGTGCCCCTTATTGTGCGTGGGCTCCGTCACATGCTGAATCAGTCCATAGTTATCAAGAACACAAAACAGTTATTTTGCCCCCCTGTCCTGGGGGTTGTCAACATGGATGTTAAAATCACCAACAATGACTAGACGGTCAAAGTCAATACACACTATAGACAGCAGTTCAGTAAAATCATCAAAAAAGCTTGCACAGTATTTGGGTGGTCTATAGATATTTAGGAACAGAGCTCGAGAGGAGCATTTCAGCTGAAGGGCCACATATTCAAAAGAATCAAAGTTCCCATAAGATGTCTTCCTGCATTGAAGGGAATCATTGAACAGAATAGCAACTCCACCCCCTTTCTTATGCATTCTTTCCTGACTCATAAAACTAAAGTTGGGAGGTGTTGATTCGATAAGAACAGCTGCACTGTTATTTTGTTCAATCCAAGTTTCTGTTAAAAACATAAAATCGAGATTGTGCTCAGTGATACAATCATTGATTAAAAATGTTTTTCCTGCCAAAGACCTGACATTTAATAAAGCTAGTTTAAGTTTGTTAAACACACTATCAGTCAGGTTTTTTGTAACAAGCTGTGGCTGACATGGAATCACTGCTAAATTAGATAAACTCACACAAATGTTTGAGCGCTTCCTGTATCTAAGCTGATTCACCGCTCTTAATCTATTACCTATCAACACAGATATCGGCAAAGCTACAGGCAGGCAGGGCCCCGGCATGTCCTGGAAAGAGTTGAGTGCCATACGCCCTTGAGCCTGGACCCAGCACATATCAGTTAGAGTTTGTTGCATTTTGTACACACACATCCTTATCAGGCTTCGGAGACTGCAGATGCTTTCTTGATGAAGACGGGGGAGATGGTGCACGTCTCTGCTTCAGTGATTTTGGTGGGCGTCGTTGAGGAGCGGGGGTAAAGGACATGCTGCCAGCCCTGCGTATCGCCTTAGTTTGGTTATTGAACTCCAGGAAGGAATCGGTGCCAACCCTCTGTATCTCCTTCATGTGTTCAACGATCTCCAGGAGGGTGGGCGAGGGTGAAAGGGTGAACGGAGTATCCTCAAAGGCGTTGACAGGGGGGGGGGGTGACGGGCAGTGGAGACTCCTCCATGTGTCTCATAGGTCTCCCATAATCAGAACATTCCTCAGGCGGGTGCAGTGATAATTCTTCAGGGTTTTCTGCGCGATGTGTTGTGTCTTTCTCCTGTTTTGATTCCTCTTGCCGCTTGTCCTTGGCAGAGGGAACAGATTGATGACGCAGGCAGTTGAATATGTTAGAGATAAACAATTTCACTCCTGAATTGTTCATGAGACGTTGAAATCTCGCGGGACAAAGACGCCCGCAGCCTTGAGAACGAGGCAAAGCGAGGCGGCGCAGTTCCTCTCCACGGGCTGCGGAAGCGAAATGCTTGATGGGAAACGACTCTCTGGTATCTCGAGCTGAGCGCTCATTGGTGGTTTTTACCACGTGCTGCTGATGAAACTCTCCAATTGGCTCGGCAAAAGTTTGTTGTTGTTTTGTGTCAGTTTTACGTCGCCACTTCCATTCACATTTTTCATCATTGTTCCACAATGTTTATCATCATGACATTAATATCTATATATTTTATACTATACTTGCACTGTTTACCGTTTTCATACGTTATATATCTTAGCATATTCATACACACTTTTCATACTGCTCACAGGCTGATATCTAGTGTATTCATACACACTGTTCATACTGCTCACAGGCTGCTGTGTATATCTAGTGTATTCATACCCCTCACTGTTTATTCATCATTCAATTCATTCTATATTTTATTCTGTAGATTGTGTACATTACTTTTCACTTCACTGCTTGTTGCACCTGGTTAGAAGCTAAATTGCATTTCGTTGTCTCAGTACCTGTAATATGTGCAATAACAATAAAGTTGAATCTAATCTTGAGCAGGAACAAATGTATTTACTTCGTACATATCTGACATTAACGATTAAACACATGTGTGCATTCTTTATAAATGCAAACCGAGTCAAGCCGACTCCGGAGGTGGCGGTATGCACCTTCAAGCTGTTTGCAATCCGCCAAATAACCGAGAGAAGAAGAAGAAGAAGAAGACGAAGCCGACTCCGGGCTGTCCGACTTCAGGCGAGCTTTTTGAGACCTCCCCCGGCTGTGATCGGCTATTCTCGTCTACTTTCGAGGTGAGCCGCAACGCGTCTCAAACAAGCCTACTGCCTGAGGAAGGCTATGTGTATTGTTTTTGTCATTAACCTTTTTCGGGCCATTTATTTATTTATTTTGGTGACGATCCGACCTCCATGCTGTTACTCTGGTTCAAACGGCATCCACCAAACAATATGATTTATCTCCACCTCCCCAAAATAACCAAAATCTGACACGGTGTGAGACGTCTTTTTTAGCTGTTCTGTCGTCATTTCCTGCGATCTCCTTCATAAAGTCAGTCAGAATGAATGAATGGGCGTTTCTTTGACTATTTATAGGCAAATATGGGCGTTACGTGAAGCCCGCAAAAGCTGCACCGCATTTCGAGTCGGTTGTGATTTATAAAGGGAAACCGGCGTAGGAAGTGCTGTACGCACTTTCCTCGCCGGTACGCAATGTTTGGTGAATCGGAAAATGTCGGAAAATTTCTGTACCTATTTTTTGGATTTCTACTACGTAAGCAACCTTCCCACGTGAATCCTACCCACGGCGTTATAAATGAGGCCCCTGGGATGGAGCTTTTACTGACTCGTTGCAACACACACGCGCGCACACACACACAGCACGCATCAGGCTGCAGTTTGTTATTAACCCCAGAGGGCTGCATGAGTTTATTGGAGTGTGTATCTCTCTTAGTGTTTTTGTTGAGTATTTGTACTGATCATATAGCTTAGATCAGGTCAGTTTAATGCAAATGCTGCATGAGATAATATTAAAGTCCTTCCTGTTGCTATCCCCATAATCACGTATCAGCAACCTGTTGTTTTCTAACTCACCCGGGTCAAGGTTAAGTAAACATATCGTCTGTTTGAAAGTAAAAGTGCTTTATGTGCAGTGTCCATTTCACGATGGGAAATCACTGTTGCTAATGTTATGGTGTTTCTGGTGACCTGATGATGTTTTCAATAAGAGAGTTAAATGTCTAATACTGCTGACTTTTGGAAGGATTACATCTTCAGTTTATTTAGAGGTCATGTCACCGGATGAGACGGTGGATTACTACAGGTTATGAATGTATTTTAGATTAATTAAAGGACAAGTACACAACATATACTCAACCTCACTGCACCCCCCTTCCGTTTAACCACCATGGGGTCTAGAGCCTTCAGCCGCTCTGCACCCCGCCTCTGGAACTCCCTCCCACCTGACATCTGCAATTCTCATTCTCTCCCCATTTTCAAATTGTCACGATCTGTCTGTGTTTTGTCTTGTCTTTTTCTGTCTTTGGTTTCCTGTTTTATTTTGAAAAGTGATCACCTTCTGTCTTGCCTGTTGCTTTCTGTCTGTTTTCCCTCCCTGATTACCTGATTGTGTTCACCTGGTGCCCCTGTGTTTTCTCCTCCCTCCTCACCTGTCTCTTGTTTGTTTGATTAGTCCTGTGTGTATTTAGATTCTGTGTTTTCTGTTAGTCTTTGTGAGTTCCTTGTTGTAGTTTGACGTTGTTCACGGGGAAGAGTTCTGTTTTGTTCCATTTAGCCTTGGAATAAAGGTGTTTTTTCTGAGAAATCTGCGTTTGGGTCCTGCATGCTTCGCTCATCCCTGACAGAAGGAACTCACCAAGGATGGGCCCAGCAGATCCTTTTGAGTTGGAATTACTCAGTTTTTCTTTTTCTTTGGCTGGCTGCTCTGATAAGTGGAGGGGAGCGTCTGGAGTTCAGCAGCGAGAGGCTGCTCTGGCTGAGGTGCACCAGATGGCTATGGAGAAGCCAGGTTTAGTGAAATTCTTACCAGGCTGGATTTTGGACTTCCTCTCGGTGTGTGATTCCCGACCTGCTAGCCCCAGGCATGCTAGCTCCCTGCCTCCCAACTCCCAACCTGGCGCCGTACGCCTCGGTGTGTTCCGTCTGGTGTCGGCCTCTGCTTCTTCCCCAGTTCCTGCTCCTGTCCAGGAGCCATTCTCTGGAACTCGTCTGGCTTTTGGAGGTCCACGGAGTCGGCAGGTCCAAGCTAGCAGCCCTAGCCCCAGAAGCCATGCTTTGGGCTCCAGTACAGGCCCCAGCAGCCATGGTTCCAGCCCCAGTTCCGGCCCCAGCAGCCATAGTTCCGGCCCCAGCAGCCATGGTTTCAGCCCCAGTTCTGGCCCCAGCAGCCATGGTCCCGGCTCCAGTTCTGGCCCCAGCAGCCATTCCGGCCCCAGTTCTGGCCCCAGCAGCCATTCCGGCCCCAGTTCTGGCCCCAGCAGCCATGGTTCCGGCCCCAGTTCTGGCCCCAGCAGCCATGGTTCCAGCCCCAGTTCTGGCCCCAGCAGCCATGATTCCGGCCCCAGTTCTGGCCCCAGCAGCCATGGTTCCAGCCTCAGTCCTGGCCCCAGCAGCCATGGTTTCGACTCCAGCCCCTCGTCTCCGGCCGACGCCAGCTCCCCGTGTCCTGTCGGCATTCCGGCCGACTCCAGCCCCCCGTGTTCTGTTGGCGAACCGACCGTCTCAAGTCTCCTCTCAAGTCCCCTCTCAAGCCACATCTCCAGCTCCATCTCGAGTCTCCTTTCAAGTCTCCTCTCGAGTCCCCTCTCAAATCACCCCTCGAGTCCCCTCTCGAGTCATCTCTCCAGTCTCCTCTCGAGTCCCCTTTCAAGTCACCTCTCGACATAGCCGCGGGAAGTAGGGGTGCTGGGGGTGCTGCAGCACCTGTAGCTGTATACAGTAGCATATAATAGTCATAGTATATATTTGTATCAGTCAGGTGGCTTGAATTTATTTTCCAAATAAATAAAATCCGAGTCATCTAGGTCGTGGGAGAGTGACGTAATTGACGCGACACACACACTGCAGTGACAATTTTCTAGAATGGTGCAAAAAAGAATTTTGGATTTTTTTTTTCTCCAACAAACAACGCAATAAAAAGAGTGGACCACCAGCTAGTCCTCAGCCCACCACCTCTACAACTAGAGTAATATGACACAGAAGAGACTGACACATCTGACTTTGATGCATGTCCATAGTAACATTTTGGACAAGCAGGGTCTTCATTAGTGCCATCCCCGGCTACATTTGGAGTTTTGTGAAGCCCCAACACAAGGTAATACGATATTTTTCCTTTAATGCTGCTGCAGCTGTGCAGTGTTTTGCCTTGTCAATCAGTTAAAATTGAATTAATAGTTTTATTAATATTGTAAATAATATTTTCTGACTATTTGTAATGTTATGTAGGTTTGTACTGGCTTATCTAAAGCCAGTTGAGTAGCACTCGAAATGTTTGGCTCTATGATACCTGATGTACTTATATGATTCTGTTTTCTTCAAGGTTGTGTCTTCCTGGTCGAATGTACTTATTGTAAGTCGCTTTGGATAAAAGCGTCAGCTAAATGTAATGTAATGTAAGACCCATAGTTAGCATGTGGGCATGTGCAGCTGTAAAGTGATGTAGGTCTATAATGGTTTATTAAGCCTAACAGTGAGACACCCCAGGTGAATAGGGTAATTTCTCCAGTTAATTACCTACAATAAGGCAATTGTTTCTTGTATTACAAGTTTTCTGAATATGCAAATGATCCATTATCTCATTAAATGTGCGCATATTTTAACACATTTCAGGAACCGAAATCTGAACTTTGGATAAAGCCAGGTTCAAAATTCTCATTTCATTTTGTAGTCATATTAGCATCTAAGGCTTTTACAGAAGGGATATTGGATATCTCTCTTTATCACTCCATAAATCAGAAAATACTGTCAACAGCCCTAAAATATCAATTTTCGCCATGTTTCTAGGTATACAATGTTGTATAATTCAGGCTATGAATGACATATGAACAAACCCTAAAGTAAAAGCCTTCATAATATTGATAGGAATATAACTGGAAGGTTTGGTGTATGTAAGTGCAACTGAAGTGGACATTTCGGCCACAGAGTAGGAGAAAAAACTCATTTTGAGAAAACGACCTTTAAAGATTGCAGTGAGGGGCTAGCTAAACCCTCCTGTTCTTTGGATGATAGCTTGCGCCTCGACGCACTCCGTGAAGGTATTTCATGTTCGGGGTCATTGGTTTTTTGTATAATCTTGCTTCGTGCAAGTGACAATTGTTGTCTTCTCTGTGAACGTTTTTTTCGCCGTTCTTCTGCCATTTTGAGATTTCAATTTCTAGCGGAAAGCTAACCAGGATTTGTTTTAGCACACGACGTGACGCATCTGAACGAATCACGTTGTCAGAAGTTGAAATCAACCAATGAGATTTCGTTTCTTGGTTTAAGACCCTTTTGTACTTTCACGATTGGTTGCTGATACAAAGAAAATTACCATATTTGGGTCCAATGAGATTGTGCAGGAGAGACGGAGCTTTCCATCGATACCTCTGATGACATGGTGCACACAGCGGTCGCGGTACTTTATGTTACGTTAGAAAGCAAACTTTTGGTGAATTTAGGAGAAATCTACAGACGCAAATAGACAGACTATAGTAAAATGAACACTTAAATGTGTATTTTGTACGTTTTCCTTCCAAAAGCCTGAAAGAAAACATGTTATGGAATCAAAATAGCACAACATCTCAAAATTGACCAGTGCATGAAAAACGATGTTTTTGCCTGCCGTGTCTCTCCTTTAACAAACAATTTATGTGGCTCGTATCGCTGACAGCCTGGCCCGGCACCACTTTTTTTTTCTTTTTTTTTTTTAAGTGGCTCCCTCCTCACTTTTGGCAGCACCCCCTGAGCAAAATGACTTCCCGCGGCTATGCCTCTCGAGTCCCCTCTCGAGTCCCCTTTCAAGTCATCTCTCCAGTGGCGTTTTTATATGTACAAAAGTGGTGGGGCACAAAAGAACTCAGATGTCTATATATAAGCTTCTGCAGTGAGGTTCATGGCTGGTGCTTCAATTAATTTTAAACAGACAGTTCAACAAAAGGATACCCAAAAAATGTAATTTTCTCATTTAAATATTGAATTGTTCTCTCTTAGTAAGATCCCATTTTCAATAAAATTGCAGTCTTACCTTGACTTGAAGATTAAGTCCATCTGCCTATCCTTCTGGACAAAAATCTCTATTACTTTTTTGTAAAAGTCCTCCTTATCTTCTTGTAGTTTCAAAAGTCTATCATAAATCTAATCTAATCAATAGATTTATGATTCGAAAATTATAAAAGTAGGGTAGACATGTGGATATTATCCGGCTGAACAAAACGTGCATTTATCTAACGGCTACGTTTCCCACAGACCTTATTTGGAGCTATTTTCTAAAATCCTATGGAGAAATCTCATTGCTTTTTTGTGGAGGGAAGCCATGCGCAGCTTACTTCCGGGTTTTAGGACGTCTCACTGCAGCTCTCTCGTCTCCTCTTCACACACCACACTTTTCGCGGCACACGTACTTACAGCCAATCAGCTCTGAATGATGTGAGATGACGTATGGTGGAGATGGCAGCTCTATGCCCCTATGGTCATTTTTTTTTTTTGCCACACACATTAAATGGGAAAATATTCTGAGCATGCGCAGTGTAGTTTTTACAGTCACCGTTCACTTAGACAGAGAGAGGGAGGGGCAGGATCGGGTTTTGTCCCACATGGCTCTAAACAGCTCAATAGGCACACACTGTAGACACTAATTAGAAGAACACAGACTAAAACAGCAATGAGAAGAATTGGATGATTAAACATGATCTTAAAATATATTTTATATATTTTTTAATTTATTTTTTTACCCTGCCCCTCAAAGAATCTGAATTGAGAACCGGAATCGAAAAGTAGAATCAGAATCGTGGAAATTCAAACGATACCCAACCCTAGTCCTGTCCTGTTGGAGGTTCCGCTGGGGGTCCTGTCAGCTCCATGTCCAGTCCCGTTGGGGGTCCCGCCGACTACTCTCCTGCCGGGGGTCCTGCCAACCCTATGTCCTGTCCCGTTGGGGGTCCCGCCGACTGCTCTTCTGCCGGGGGTCCTGCCAACCCTGTGTCCTGTCCTGTTGGAGGTCCCGCCGACTGCTCTCCTGCCGGGGGTCCTGTCAATCCTGTGTCCTGTCCCGTTGGGGGTCCCGCCGACTGCTCTCCTGCCGGGGGTCATGCCGGCCCTGTGTTCTGTCCCGTTGGGGGTCCCGCCGACTACTCTCCTGCCGGGGGTCCTGCCAATCCTATGTCCTGTTCCTCTGGGGGTCCCGCCGTCAACTCTTCTGCCGGGGGTTCTGCCAACCCCTTGTCCTGTTCCGTTGGAGGCCCCGCCATCACCTGTCTCGCCGGGGGTCCTGCCAACTCCTGGTCCTCTTCCGTGGGGGATCCTGCCGAAGCCTGTCCCACCGGCTGCGGTTCCTGTTCGGCCGACACCGGGTCCTGCCCGGCCTCCGGAGCTGTTTGGCCTTCGCCCCACCTTGGACTCTGCCTTGCCCCCGGGCCGTCCGCCCGAGTCCCCCACCTTGGACTCTGCCTTGCCCCCGGGCTGTCCGCCCGAGTCCCCCTTTTTGAACTCTGCCTTGCCCCCGGGCCGTCCGCCCGAGACCCCTTCCGGGTCCCTGCTGTGCCCCTGGGCTGTCAGTCCAAGCCCGTCCTCCAGACCCCCTCCACCCACCCTGTTGGGCCTAGTTTTTTATTTATTTGATTATTTGATTGATTTATATAATGCATTGTCTTATTTATGTTTGTTATGCTGGTGTTATCTATTGTTTATCTTGTTTTTTGTGTGTTTGTACGGCGACCTTGAGAGCCTTGAAAGGCGCCAATAAAAAAAAAAAAATATTATTATATACAAGCAATTACCAAGTCACCTAACTTCACAACTTTTGTATTTAAGTAAATGCACATAGTTACTTCCTATCTGTTCAACACATTACACAGTCTACGATCCATTATATAAACTAATCCATCTGCACTACATTAATGTTACTACTAGTAGTACTAAGCTCCTTTTCTCCGTCTAAAAGACTTCCCAAAGTACAGTACAACAAACTTTTTGTGTTTACTTTTATTTAAACTGGATGAGTAGCAGTTAAATTACATTCAAGATTTCAAGATGACACCAAACATGAACTTGCTCCAAACATTATTTGAAATAATACCAACAAAAAGAAACTACATTAAAGAAAAGATCTATGAAAAAACAAAAACCTGTCAAATGTTTCCTCAGATGTCCCTCATGATGTATCAGTGTTCAAATCAGCTGTTCACACACCCCAAAACCTTATAAACAACATTATCACACACTTCCTACTAAACTATCTCAACTGTGAAGAGGTATATTCAGCTCATCTGAGAACAGCTCATGGTGTTCTTAATTATATTATTTGGTGCCGTTATAATAAAATCAGCTGTTTTTTTAAATTCATCAGATAATTTCAATGTATGTGGTAAAATTGGTTTGCTGTTTTAGTAGCAATGAAAACATTTACTGAAGAAAATGCATTGATAATCTGATTATACAGTGTATTCAACACCCATCCCCTAAAATACATACATTTATAACATTAAATGATAGTGAACTTGATTTCAAATCAAATGGTTGTTCTACTCGCTTTCACACCAAGTACTTTGCCGTACTTAGTTCCCAGAACTTAGTTCCCAACACTTCGTACCCCCATGGAACTAAGAGCCGATCGCGTTCACACCGGAATAAGTTCCCTGAGGAAAGATTACGCAAATGAAGCCGCTGACGTCACTTCTTCTTCTTCTTCTGCTGATTTGGCAGGCCGCAAACAACTTCACGGCGTATACTGCCACCCGAAGTCCCCGGCCGGAAGTCTGGCTTCAGTAGAAGCTGCTGGGAAGCTTCTACTGAAGCCTTCCGAGTAAATCGCCAGAACACCGACACCTCCTCATCAGGGTTTCCGCTAGGATTTTTTCTCGCCCGTCAAATGTCCGGACAGAATTAATTTTACCGGACAAATTTGAAACTTACCGGTCATGTTTCAATAATAATAATAAGAATTGTGTAGCAGAGTTTCTGTTAGCAGGTAATTACCGCACTATGATTGGATATGCTGATGTTTAACCTCTTAAGCCCCACGGACCCGTATCCGGGCCCGAAATCGCGTCATTTGCAGGAAACAACGTCTAAGGAACCTTCATATTTAATAAACTATGAATGTTTTATATCCATATGATGGAAAAAAAAAAATTTAACTGATCTTTTTCATTTTTTTTTTTTTTTAAAACTCAAAATCCTAACAGTGACCCTCTGAATTAGCCCAGAGCGAAAAATGCTAACCTATTACTGCACCGAAAATCACTGCTAGCACCCTTATTACTTATCCTAGCTGCACATCCAACACATCGTTTATGATCGTAAGGAGACACAGAATCTATTGGTACCCACCTCAACACTCAAAGATTACAAATTCGTGGAGAAAATAACAAAAACCTACATCAAAACATGTGGCGCTAGGTAGCCCAAAACGCTAACATGGCTTACCTTGGTCTTTGTCTGGTCAAAACTGGTCTTCAATGGCATTAAAACGATAAAAGACGATGGTGTAGTTAATCCATAGGTTAATCCAATGTGTCTGTGTCCCCATTGAAATGTTCTGATAATCTATAAGCAATAAAAACTGCTTTTCCGTTTCCTGATATCAGAGCCGGGATATTCCTACGCTCTGCAACAAGATTGCATGCGCCGAGACATCAGCTTTTTTTAACATGCGAGTCTATGGGACAATTTCCCTTCGATTCTATTGGCTCTAACGGTCAGGAAGAGTTGTCACATGTCAAAATCGAACAAGGGGGGCCAGAGATATGGAAAATCCACCCAAATGGCCCCAGAAGAGGTTTTTTTTTGCTAAATCTGTCAAAAGGTCAAATATCACTTGTTCTGCATCAATCTTGATACAGGGTACTTATTATCTGTTGTACTTTGGATTCCTAAAGCTTTTAGTCTGCTAACCCATCATTCAAGGTTAGTTTTCACTATAAGTACAACATATTTTTTGGAAGGACACTATAATTTACAGTTTTTTACCATGTTCAATAACATCTATATTGATTCTGACTTTTCTACATCCAACTCACAGGTTTATCACTACTTTGAGAAAAAAGATTATTAATTTAACCCTTTCAGAAGGGAAGATATGGTCATTTGTTCTGGGAATGTCATTTTCGAGCCTGAAACCTGAAAAACAGGCTTGGGGCCTAACAGGTTAAAACTCAGTTAATGGCTAATTTTTATATTGCTTCAGTTTATAATCGTAACAGGTCGAAAAATTCAGATTCATTTTTCAATAAATGATTCTACAAACAACAAACAACATCATTATTACATTCAAACAAACTACTTGCAGTAGATGAAGTATATTATTCAAAAGTTTACATTCACTTTGAATAATAACACGGGAGAAACGGATCCTCTCTCCCTCCCTCTCTCTCCTGACAGCCCGTCTCATGCAGCTCGCTAAACAGTGGGCGGGGCTTCAGATGATCAGAGCTGCTTGTCTCCATCTCTCTCTCGCCCATATCGATCAGATCCAGCTCTCCTGATCGGCCTTTATAGAGAGCACCGATCAAACTATTAAGAGTGAATATCGGCCGATAATTACCGGTGGCCGATCGATCGGAGCATCCCTAATTATTACCGGACATTTTGACCGGCAGGTTTTTAATTTACCGGTTTTTAATAAATGTTACCAGCTAAAAACGGTAATTACCGGCTAACGGAAACCCTGCTCCTCATCACTCCACCTCTCCAATGTTTGTTTTTTTGTTGCCATAAGTTATTCTCTCTCCGTTGGTGCACGGGGCTAATGCTAATGCTAATAATGCTAATGCCAGCAAATACAATGGCGGCTTCACAAAACTTTTCAGAGTTTTACGGGGGGTGGTTTGCAATTCACCCAGCCAATCAGAAATTGGAACTTTTTTCTCCCCAGGAAAGTCCCTCTCGAGCAGGCACTAAAAAGGGGGTAAAAGTTATCATGAACTAAGTTCTCTTTTTGGTGTGAACGCAAAGTCCCAGGAACTATCGGAACTAAACGGGAAAAGTACTCTGGTGTGAAAGTGCCTATTGACAGGAGAGATGATCAGAGGGGCAGAGTTTTTACCACCATTGTTCTTACAAGGACTAAAGTATGGGTAGAGTTTCTCTTTGAAGCAGCAGCCAGTGAAGGAGTAGATCAGAGCTGCAGCATCAACATCATAAAAGGAGACCAGCCCCTCCTCATAATCCACAAACACCCCCACCTTCTGAGGCTGAGACTTCAGAGAGAGACGGACTGGAGGAACAGCAAAAGCTTGGTACTCATTTTCATTCCTCAACACTATCGTCCAGTAACCTTTCTGAGGAGACATAGGGATGTTTCCCTTCCTGTTGATCGACTCTCTGACCACTCCTAAATCCCACGTAGTCTTCCCTTTAACCTGAACCTCGCAATAAAATCTTCCTGAAGAGAAACTCTGCTTTGCTAAGACACAAGGACAAGCATCAAATCTCTCTGGATTGTCTAGGAGATTCTTCCACACATCAACATGTTTAACTTGTTTTCCATCAACAGACAGGATGAGTTTGGGTTGTGCTGTATCAGGATCAAGAGTCACCTCAACCTCATACTGCTGGACCCTCTTCAGCTCCACCTCAAGCAGCTTCTTCATCTGTTTCTTGAGCGTCTCCTCCAGCTGAGTCACAGCTCTCCTCACAGTCCCCTCAAATGAAGGACGGACCCTGACTTCTGTCCAGTTCTTGGTGGGTGGAGCAGCGTTCAGGGAAGTGAAGCTTTGGAGGAGGTGGAGCTGGTCTTCAGAGCGTGAGAGCTGCTCCACCTCAGAGCTTCTCTTCTTCAGCTCAGAGATTTCCTGTTCCAGCTCTTTGATGAAGCTTTCAGCCTGTTCCTCTGTCTCTCTCTGCTTCTCTTTGATGGTGTCGATGAGCTCGGCCTGGCTTCTCTCAACAGACTCCTTCAGAGCGGTGAAGACCTGAACACCATCTGCTATCTCTCTGTCTGCTCCTTCCTTACTGAGCTCCACTGAGCGATTCATCTCCTGGATCTTCAGTCTTCTCTTCTGGATCATCTGCTGGATTTCAGCCTCTGTCTTCCCTAGCTCAGCCTTCTTTCCTTCATATCCTTCTTTCAGAGGAACAACATCATGTGTCTTGTGGTCTAAAACAGTGCAGAGCATGCAGACACACACCTGGTCGGTCTTACAGAACAGCTCCAGCAATTTATCGTGCTTCACACACATCCTGCCTTCCAGGTTCTCCACAGGGTCGATCAGCTGATGTTTCTTCAGGCCTGCTCTTGTCAGATGAGGCTCCAGGTGAGTCTCACAGTAGGACTCCAGACACACCAGGCAGGACTTCAGGGCCTTCAGTCTGGTTCCAGTGCAGGCGTCACAGGGAACTTCTCCTGGTTTGACAACTTGTCGCTCTGAGCTGCTGCTGCTGGCTTTCTGTTGAGCTGACTGTCTGAACTGAGCAGCCAACTCAGAGATTAAAGTGTTGACCCGCAGCTCAGGCTTTATGTTGAAAACTTCTTTACAGTTGGGACACTGACTCGGGACATTTCTATCCCAGTGTTCAGAGATGCAGGCTTTACAGAAGTTGTGTCCGCATGGTATGGCGACTGGATCAGTGAACACATCCAGACAGATGGAGCACAGAAACTGATTTTCAGTCAGCAGACAGCTGGCAGCAGACATGTCTACACTCTGAAGACAAAACGTGTGAAGAAACACAACTTAATTACACATTGTCTATTTGAGTCCTATTACGAACGCGAAAATGTTATCAAGCCCAACTTTTCAGGAAATTTGCACAATTAGCACAAGTTATGTTATTAGCATGAATTAGCATGAATCAGCATTATCTACCAAGGGTTTAAACATGGCTCAAATGTGCAGTTCAGATGGTGTATTTCTATGAGGAAAATGACAACGTAGACCAAACAACCAAAAACATTTAGTTTATTTTGTTTGCAAGAATTCTAAATGGAGTCAAAAAAGTGATTTTTTAATATTATAAATAAAATCCGGAAAATCATAGCAGCATTTAGTTTAAACTCTAAAAAACACAATGTGTAAGCTCTATTCGTTTTGGGGGGTTTTGCCATTGTTGAACAGAGGAGTGAATCCTCCTTGCTGAGCATCACTGAAGTTAATAGTTAACAGTAAACGTTATCAGCTGTATAAAGGCCGAGAGCAGTTATTACAGAAACAGTGCGGCCGAGAAAGAAGGGTTCAAAGCTCAAGGCTGCTCACCACAGTGTGTCACAATCATATAAGAAGAAATATGTAAATGTCATGCTTTTTATAAGCAATTCCAAAAACTTGTAACATAACACCAGATACCTTGCTTTGGACAGTCCAGAACAAATCTAATACTTAGATACTACTTTGTTTAATAAAGTCATTTATAAAGATGTTTTCAAATACAGGAAATATGAAAATAAGTTTAAGCTAATGCTAGCTTTGGCTGCATTCTGTCTAACCTTCCTCACCCAGAGTGTCACACTCCCAGGTTTATGTCACGGTTTTTAGTGTTGTCTGTCTGGTTATGGGTTTTGTAAGTCTGTTCATTCTGTGTTTTGTCTTCCTCCTTGTGTTTTGTCTGGTCCTCCTCCCTGTCGTTAGTTTCCCTGGTGTGTCTGATTGTCTCATTGTGTTCACCTGTTGCCCTTGTGTTTCTCCCTCCCCTGCCCAGCTGTGTCTTGTCCTGTGATTACCCTTCTGTGTATTTAGTCTTCCCCTGTGTTCCATGTCGGTCCATTGTTTTCCCTCCATGTTATTCCACGGTCCTTGTGCTGCTCATTTGTTTTTTGTATATTTTGGATACTGCCTTTTGACACAGCTTTTATTATTTAATAAAGCTCGCTTTTTGTTAAAATTCTGCATTTCGGTCCTACCTTTTCCACGCACCCTGACAGAATGGACCGACCCCAAATGGACCCAGCAGATGATTAATTTGAGGTAGAATTACAGCATTTTACCTTTTATCTGGCTTGCTGCTTTGATTGGTGGAAGGGAGCGTCTAGTGTTCTGCAGAAGGGGGCCGCTCTGGAAGAGGCGCACCGGTTGACTATGGAGAAACCAGGCTTGGTGAAATGTTTACCTGGCTGGATTTTGAACTTCCTCTGGGTGTGTGATTTCCAGCCTGCTGACTACAAACGTCTCGGTGTGTTCCGTCCGGAGTCAACCCCTTCTTCTTCCCTATGTCCTGCTCCTGTCCAGGAGCCGTTCTCTGGAACTCGTCTGGCTTTTGGAGGTCCACGAAGCCTCCAAACGGCTCCTAAAAGAAGGAGTCGCAAGGCTAGGCTAGCAGCCAGAGCCCCAAGAGCCATGGTTCCGGCCCAAGTTCTGGCCCCAGCAGCCATGGTCCCAGACCCAGTTCTGACCCCAGCAGCCATGGTTCCGGCTTCAGTGCCGGCCCCAGTAGCCATGGTCCCTACTCCAGTTTCGGCTCCAGTACTGGCTTACCGGCCGACGCCAGCTCCCCGAGTCCTGTCGGCGTACCGGCCAACGCCAGCTCCCCGAGGCCTGTCGGCGTACCGGCCGACTCCAGCACGTCGTCTCCTGTTGGCTCTCCAGCCGACACCAGCTCCCCGTGTCCTGTCGGCGTACCGACCGACACAAGTCCCCTCTCGAGTCCTCTCTCGAGTCCCCTCTCGAGTTCCCTCTCAGGTCCCATCTCGAGTTTCTTCTCGAGTCCTCTCTCAAGTCCCCTCTCGAGTCTCTTCTCGAGTCCCCTCTCGAGTCCCCTCTCAAGTCCTCTCTCAAGTTCCCTCTCAAGTCTCCTCTTGAGTTCCCCCTCAGGTCCCATCTCGAGTCTCTTCTCGAGTCCTCTCTCAAGTCCCCTCTCAAGTTTCCTCTCTAATCCCCTCTCGAGTTCCCTCTCAAGTTCCTTCTCAAGTCTCCTCTCGAGTCCCCTCTCGAGTTCCCTCTCGAGTCTCCTCTCAAGTTCCTTCTCGAGTCCCCTCTCAAGTATCCTCTCGAGTTCCCTCTCAAGTTCCTCTCAAGTCTCCTCTCGAGTCCCCTCTCAAGTCCCCTTTCGAGTTCCCTCTCGAGTCTCCTCTCAAGTTCCCTCTAAAGTCTCCTCTCGAGTTCCCTCTCTGAGTTCCCTCTCAAGTTCCTTCTCAAGTCTCCTCTCGAGTCCCTTCTCGAGTTCCCTCTCGAGTCTCCTCTCAAGTTCCTTCTCGAGTCCCCTCTCAAGTTCCTTCTCGAGTCCCCTCTCAAGTTCCTTCTCGAGTCTCCTCTCAAGTCTCCTCTCGAGTTCCCTCTCAAGTTCCCTCTCAAGTCTCCTCTCGAGTCCCCTCTCGAGTCCCCTTTCGAGTTCCCTCTCGAGTCTCCTCTCAAGTTCCCTCTAAAGTCTCCTCTCGAGTTCCCTCTCAAGTTCCCTCTCAGGTCCCCTCTCGAGTCTCTTCTCGAGTTTCCTCTCTAATCCCCTCTCCAGTCACCTCTCGAGTCTCCGCTCAAGTTCCCTCTCGAGATCCCTCTCAAGTCACCTCTCGAGTCTCCTCTCGAGTCCCCTCTCGGGTCCCCTCTCGAGTCTCTTCTCGAGTCCCCTCTCAAGTCTCCTCTCGAGTTCCCTCTCGAGTCCCCTCTCAAGTCTCCTCTCGAGTTCCCTCTCAAGTCCCCTTTCAAGTCACCTCTCGAGTCCCCTCTCAAGTCCCTACCCAATGTTCTGGTCCGTTGGAGGTTCCGCTGGGGGTCCTGCCAACTCCATGTCCTGTCCCGTTGGGGGTCCCGCCGACTACTCTTCTGCCGAGGGTCCTGCCAACCCTATGTCCTGTGCCGTTGGAGGCCCCGCCGACTACTCTCCTGCCGGGGGTCCTGCCAACCAGCGACGTGCGGTCAGGGGAGGCAGGTGAGGCAGAGCCTCACTTGTCATTCTCCAATGGAACGGAACAAAATAATAATAATACAAATAATAATAATAATAAAATGTGTCCACTGATCTGTGTTGTAAATGTGATTTCTGTTTGATTCCAATCGCTTTTTATAGTAAAAATCGGCTAATTTGCCGAGCTCCGCTACAACTACGGGGAGCGATGAGATTGAGAAGTGAGGCAGGGACGAGCTCTGCCTCTCGTAAACCCACAGTAACTTGCTGGAGCACGGGCACTAATTTAGCGCGGGCACTTATTTTGTGAGCGCGCTCAAGCCAGTTACTGTGTGGTGAGGTGAGGCACAGATGAGCTCTGCCTCAGCTCAGAATGCGTCACCCCACAGAAACTGTCTGGAAAGCGGGCCCTAAGCGCATGCCTGCACCATCTCACTGTATGTCACCAATGTAATGTTTGTAGATCCCTTTATTACATTTATCCTCGCCATCCATAGTCTCTAAATAACTTATTTCACGTATATATGATATTTAAGCTCGCTGGTCTCATCATACAACGGCAATGAAAAAAGCACCAGGGGAGGCAGCCACAACCTCTGCCGCACTGAAGGGGGCGCAAGTGAGCCCACAGGTTCTTGTTGCTACTGTTATTCTACGCAGAGACGAAAACAACAAACTAGACTTTTGAAACTAGAGGAAGATAAGGAGGACTTTTACAAAACAGTAATAGAGATTGTTGTCCAGAAGGATAGCATGGACTTCATCTTCAAGTCAAGGTAAGACCACATTTGTAATGAAAATTGGATCTTACTAAGAGAGAACAATCCAATATTTAGATTTTGGGTAGGCTATCCTTTTGTTGAACGGTCTGTTTAAAATGAATCGAAGCATCAGACTAAAAAAGCTTTTGAAAATAACAGAATATTTCGATTAAAGGTGGGGTAGGTAAGTTTGAGAAACCGGCACGATATACACTTTTTGTTATATTCCATGGAATGCTCTTAACATCCCGATAGCAATGAATATCTGAAGTGCTTTGACAAAAAATACATAAAAACATTTCATCTGTGGAAGCCGTAGTACTGTAAAAAGCACGACCACTCATTTTAGCCGGCCCGGCTAAAATATCCTGCCTGTCAACCTTCCATCTGTGCACAAACTTATCTCGTGCCCTCATTGGTCATGTGCGCGTTTGTGTGTGTTGGAGGAGGGGCTGTGTATTTTCAAATTCTAGCGCACTCGAGCTGGTTTCTCCAAAATTACCTACCCCGCCACCTTTAAGGTCAAAATATATAATATTTGTAAATCTGACTCTGAAAGAGTCAGTGCCTCACCAGCCATGAACCTCACCGCACGTCACTGCTGCCAACCCTATGTCCTGTGCCGTTGGAGGCCCCGCCGACTACTCTCCTGCCGGGGGTCCTGCCAACCCTGTGTCCTGTCCCGTTGGAGGCCCCCGGCCTCCGGAGCTGTCTGGTCTTCACCCTCGAGGCCGGCCCCCTGAGAGCCGCGGTCTTCGCCCTCGGACCCCTGACTTTTCCTGCTGCTGCCTTCGCCCTCATGCTCGGCACCCTGAGTTCGCCCGCTGTGGCCTTCGCCCCTCCATGGTCTCTTTCTTGCCCCCGGGCCGTCCGCCCGAGTTCCCCACTTTGGACTCTGCCTTGCCCCCGGGCCGTCCGCCCGAGTTCCCCACCTTGGACTCTGCCTTGCCCCCGGGCCTTCCGCCCGAGACCCCCTCCTTGGTCTCTGCCTTGCCCCCGGGCCGTCCGCCCGAGACCTGTCCTCCAGACCCCCTCCACCCACCCTGCTGGACTTTGTTTTTTGGGACGTCTGGGATCCGTCCCTTGAGGGGGGGTGGGAATTCTGTCACACTCCCAGGTTTATGTCACGGTTTTAGTGTTGTCTGTCTGGTTATGGGTTTTGTAAGTCTGTTCATTCTGTGTTTTGTCTTCCTCCTTGTGTTTTGTCTGGTCCTCCTCCCTGTCGTTAGTTTCCCTGGTGTGTCTGATTGTCTCATTGTGTTCACCTGTTGCCCTTGTGTTTCTCCCTCCCCTGCCCAGCTGTGTCTTGTCCTGTGATTACCCTTCTGTGTATTTAGTCTTCCCCTGTGTTCCATGTCGGTCCATTGTTTTCCCTCCATGTTATTCCACGGTCCTTGTGCTGCTCATTTGTTTTTGGATATTTTGGATACTGCCTTTTGACACAGCTTTTATTATTTAATAAAGCTCGCTTTTGTTAAAATTCTGCATTTGGGTCCTACCTTTTCCACGCACCCTGACACAGAGTTTACATTGTATTCTTGGCTGTTGCTAATTTCTTAACTGACACATTTCTACAGTATAATCTTTATATGGACAAATGGATGTAATACAGTCAGATTCAGATTTTAATCCAACTGTGACTAAATATTTATTGAGTGATGTGTCTGTAGTGCACTCACCAGAGTTTGCAGCGATCCTGCTGTGTTGAAAAGAGCTACTGAGTCGAGTGTTTCTTCAGAGAAACAGAGACACTGCTGCTCTGCTGTCGCTCAGACAAACTTCCGCTTTCATTTCTGGGAAATTGAAACTCTTCTCTTACCGTGTGGTCCCACCTCTCAGTGGCAGTTTGCCAAGAGGGAGTGGAGGAAGAACTGTTGAGGCTTGTTATTTAAGCATTTTGGACAACTGATCCAAGAGGCTTTTCAAATAGTGTATTGAGCACAAGTAGGAATATTTTCTCACTGCATTTCCTCCTTCCGCTTTATTTCACAACAGTTTTACAGGCTGTGTGTTATGATCCCTGTTTAAGAGCAGCTGGTGAAACACTTCCTCCTCCCTGAACAGACTGTTTGATAAGGGTTTTTATTGGAGAGAACTGACACGTGATTGTTGACTCACATTCAGGTCAGTCTTAGTTTATATTAGAAACAGATTAATTTGTATTCACCTGTAGTTTGGGGGTTTTGGATTTAGATGTAAACGAACTACAGCTCTAACGTGTGTCAGATTAACTGATGTTGATTCTGTTCAGTTGTATTCTTTGATATGTAGTTAAATCAAATGTATATTTATGTTGCAATATATCAAAATGTATCCTAGGAACTTTAATATAATAATAACAATATTAATGATGTGTTCCTGTCCTCCTTCAGTGTCTGCAGTGCTGCCGGCAGTCATGTTCAGGTAGAGAACAACCGGCTAAACGGCGCCCACCATGCGGAAACATCTGGAAAGGATCCGTTTCCGGGGCCAGAGACGGGACGAGATCCTGGATCTGATTCTCCCAACACCTCGGACACAGAGAGCAACGAGGAGGTCGTGAGCAGACCTTGAGTCTCCGCCAGAGAGTCGGAGCAGCAGTGACGCTCAGGTACACGAACACACCAAACAGAGAGAAACTCCAGGGGATTTTAGCCTTTGCAGACCATTTACATGCACTAATACTCTATAACACTACAGGAGAGGGAACACCCCCCAAAAAAGCCAAATAGGTCCTCTTTACAGGTCTCCTATTATACTACTTTTAGGCATATATTAAAGGTCTCAGATATATACAAATATATAAAAATCATGTCTATGAAGTGTTTTGTAGATGGGTGATCTACCCATTCTAGCCTCACCCCTCTATTTCAGCCTTTTACTAAAGTGCTGATTCTGGGTCAGTAGCTACGAGGCCACGCCCCCAGCAGAGCTGCATGTGTACAGAAAGCTGCAGAGAGAAGCAGATACTCAGCTAAATGCTCTCGTGATTAAACGCCATATCATGTTCCAAACCACATCAAGGATTCTTTCTGGAAAAAAAATGAAATTCTGGGGAAAAGTGAAATGCTTTAATGTTCAAAAGGCTCTTTATTTCTCTCATACTGCCTGTTAATGCAGCATTAAGTGTACCTAATATATCTCTGTACGGAAACTGAAACGTAAAAACAATTTGGCAACTTGTTTTGGTCCCAGCCAAGAAATAGCCCGACCCATAATCTCCTGTTAAACGTCTGATTGATGTTTTTACTCCTCTGTTTTGGGATGGATTAAACAAACTGGATTCAGAGCTGCTGATAGGCGGATTGTGTTACATTTGGACAGGCTGGCTTTGTCTTCCCCTTCTTCCAGTCTTTATGCTAAGCTAAGCTAACCAGTTGATGGCCTTATTTCTAAGAAACATATACAGCAATCTTAATGTCTGGTCATGGATTTAACTTCTGTTAGACAGCTATATGCCATACATTTTTGTCTAACAGAAGTTAAATTCATTTCTCACTTATTCTGACAATGTACTTAACCCCAAATAAAAGAACCCAATAAAAAGAGTTGTTAAATAATAGTG
>JAPTMU010000671.1:0-29993 GCA_028583405.1 Pogonophryne albipinna
GAAACAATGACAGATGTTGACAATTTCGGACAATGTTCACACTTTAAAATGCATCCATCTCTGAACAGACTTCACAAAACCATCTTAAAACACACATATCATATAAACAGAATTATGGGGATTAAAGGATTTGAACTTTGTCCCTACACCTCCCACCTGAACGCAAAGCCAACACATCATTAGTGAATCCTTCAATTGAACTTAAAGATCAAACTCACATCCACAGCTCATTAAATATACCGCTGATTAAAAGTTTAACATGCATGCCCACAAGCTTTTGAAGTTAGCATTAGTGGGATTCATTACTGTTATGTAATGACTGAAATTCCAATTATAATCCCTTACACTACTGGTTTCTAAAACAAATTATCTCATAAATAAGTTAAGTTGTCCAACACATGCATTTCATTCCCATAATACTTAATGTACACATTACATTTGAGGAGTCCCTTAAAACCCTGAAATGAGTTATCATTTTACAATTCGTTCAATTCGTTCTGGGATTATGACCGTCGCCCCGCTCTGTAAATTAGAAAGGATTATGTTGATAAAATAATTAAAATCTTCAAAATTATCCCTTTAAGGTTAATTTCATGCAAAATTAAATATTTAATTTCGATTTACAGAAATAACGGCTTTCAGTAGTGGATTGTCTTCCTTCTTTCTTCTTCCCTTTTGTTCTTCACATATAAACCTTTCCTTTACTTCCCATAAAATACTATAAAGGTTATTGCTGATTAGAGAAGTAATTACATTTAAATAAGTCATTCTTCCTCTTAATACAATGATAACATGATTATAAAATGTGATGACACTCAAGTACCCTGTGTTTAGAGGAATTTGAAAATGACTGAGATGAAAACATGAATTGTATTAATCCCATTAGGAACATAGGGTATTTGCACATGTTTTGCACTTCATTACATGAAACACTTAATAATTCTGACAACAACAAACACAGATTAAAAAATAAAAGAGTAAGTCATAAATTACATTAGACACATTTTCACCGCACATTTTTTGCAATATAATATATATTAAAACTAATTTAGAAGTATAGACCATGACCATGTTTGAGGTGTTAGCTGGTCTCTATAATCACAGGAATGTATACAGAAAAAAAAACGATTCGAAGATCAAAATAAATATCGCAGTTGTCCACAGAATTCAGCTTAATGTGCTAATGTATTTATTACAATTACTGTTTTAATACATATACACTCATTAATTTGAGTGTATCAAACTGCAAACTTTAACTAAATAAAGTTCATAAATATACATACTAATAATGGTAATCCTATACATTTAGTGGAGTAAAAGTAACATGTTTTAACTCTTGAGATGTAGAGATATAGTGGAGTATTAATTAATAATCATGACCTGGCCACCATGTGAGCTTCTGAATGACTCAGTGATCATGCAACCTCGCCCCCAGGCTCGTACTCCAGTCACCCACACTCACACATATTCACACACATTAGTAGTATTAATCATGCTGTTTTCGTCTCATTAGTATGCATAAAAAAGTGACAGGTGACACGCCCCCAATTATGCAAATGAGCTAAGTCCCGCCTCCATTGTTCGAGATCTTTTGATGTGAGATAACAGGTAGGTGTGAAAAGCCCCCCAGGGTAGTGCCTTTGTTGTCTATTTCTTTGATGTGTTGATTAAGGTAGTCTCTTTGAAGTTATATTGTCTGGCCCCTATCCCCCCTTGTAGTCTAATTCTTTGATGTGAGATAATAGGTAGGTGTGAAAAGCCCCCCAGGGTAGTGCCTTTGTTGTCTATTTCTTTGATGTGTTGATTAAGGTAGTCTCTTTGAAGTTATATTGTCTGGCCCATGTCCCCCCTTGTAGTCTAATTCTTTGATGTGAGATAATAGGTAGGTGTGAAAAGCCCCCTAGGGTAGTGCCTTTGTTGTCTATTTCTTTGATGTGTTGATTAAGGTAGTCTCTTTGAAGTTACGCTGTCTGGTCCCCTCAGGGTTGTATAATCTAATTAGCCTGTGATGTTATGCCCTTTGAGGTGGTGTGTTATAAGCCTTTTGATGTTAATCTAGGTGTGTCTTTTGAAGTTAAGTGTGAGACTGTCTAACCCCCTCCCCGCCCAGGCCTCTCCCCCCTTTCTCCACCCCTTCCTTTTGGGCCCTGAGGCTATCAGATAGGGGGAATTAGATGAAAATAGGAATATTCTCAAATTAAAAAGACAGTAATTTCCACTTACCAAGTCACCTTGCAAAAAAAGAAAAATGGCCAAGAGACGCCTGTGACAACTTACCGCCATCCGTCCGGAGCGCCATTCAAGAAACGAATGCCTCAGCGGGGCGGGAGTCAGACGCCTACAGCCAGAGATCTTTGCATAAACTTATCTCGTGCCCTCTTTCTGGTCATGTGGAGCGCGTTCATGTGTGCTGGAGGAGGGGCTATGTGAGGAAGCGGCAGATTTTCGGTTGTGTATTTTCTAATTCTCGCTCACTCGAGATGGTTTCTCCAAAATGACCTACCCCCTACCTTAAGAATAATTCACACACACACACACACACACACACACACACACACACACACACACACACACACACACACACACACACACACACACACACACACACACACACACACACACACACACACACACACACACACACACACACACACACACACACACACGTTGGAGTTGGCCTTTTGTGTGGGGGTTAGAGATAAGCCTGGTATGCTAATCTGTATGTTGATTAAGACACTCTCTGTGAGGTGAGAAGCGAGGGGATGGAGTTAGTCTTTAAAAAGAAATACGCTCAAAACTAAATAAAACAGCCATTAATTTTCACTCACTAAGACACCTAAAAACGTTATTGTCCTCTCTTGATTTGATTCAGTGTTTTGCTTTAAATGATTAGTGCTTGCTAAGGATGTTTTCTTTTCAAGTTTTTGTGAAACTGTTAACTACAAGGAAGTATCTGTTTTTGCAAAGAAGGTATTCATACTAATTTAAAAAAGATCTTATTTAGGTTTTTGTGTACTACACTCCTTCTAATCCAGGGAGTTTAGGAGGTGTGGATAAACTCCATAGAGCTGTACAGAATGAAATGGGTAAACAAGTAAATGTAGAGAAAGTCAGAGAATATTTATCTGAGCAGGATGCATATACTTTGCATAAGCCGGCTCGGGTGCATTTTGTAAGAAACAGAGTTTTCGTACTCAGACCGCTACAACAATTTCAAGCAGATCTTTGCGATATGCAGTCACTGTCCAAATATAATGATGGTTTTAATTATTTGTTAACAGTCGTAGATGTATTTTCGAAAAAAGCCTATGCTCAGGCATTAAAGAAGAAGACGGGCATAGAGGTTACCAAGGCTTTTGATACAATTTTAACACACAGTCAGATGCCCAAAAAGATACAAACAGACGCAGGGAAATAATTCTTTAACAAAGTTTTTCAAACCTTATTGAAGAAACGAGGTATTGCACATTATGCAACAGCCAGTGATATGAAGGCATGTGTGGTAGAGAGATTTAACCGTACACTGAAAACTAAAATGTGGCGGTATTTTACAGCTAAAAACACTCATAGATATATAGACGTCTTACCTGAACTAATTGAAAGTTACAATAATAGTTATCATCGAAGTATTAAAATGACACCAATGCAGGTGACCAAGGAAAATGCGGCTCAAGTGTTTCGGAACCTGTATACCCCCTCTAGCCATCGTAAAAAAGCTGCTGCCAAAATGAACTTTAAGGAGGGGGAGCTTGTAAGGATATCCAATTTGAGAGGGGTATTTGATAAAAAATATGAGCAGAGTTTTACAGGGTAGTGGTCAGCTTTTTATACACAAAGTGTATCTTTCAGTAACTTTCTGAGAAAATTAAGCATAAATCAGTCAAATGTTCAAAACAGCCTTCACTGAAATAGCCTCAAAATCACAAAATGCCATTAAGAGTCAGAATCCTAACAAAATCTACTCAAACAGAGTACTTCATGGTAGTGGTCAGCTTTTATACACAAAAGTGTATCTCTCAGTAACTTTCTCAGAGAATTTAAGCATAAATCTGTCAAATGTTCAAAACAGCTTTGTTTCACTGAAATGGCGTCAAAATCACAAACTGGCTGAAACTATACAGTGAATTGGAGAAATTACAGCACAGAGTTTTCTACTACGACACAGATAGTATAATCTATGTGACAAGACAGGGGCAGTCTCCAGTACTTTCAGGGTAGTGGACAGCTTTTTAAAAAGAAAAGTGTATCTTTCGGTAACCTTTTGAGAGAATTAAGCATAAATCTGTCAAATGTTCCAAACGGTCTTCACTGAAATAGCCTCAAAATGACAAACTGCCATTAAGAGTCAGATGCTTGACGAAATCTCATGGTAGTGGTCAGCCTTTAAAACATAAAAGTGTATCTTTCGGTAACTTTTTGAGAGAATTAAGCATAAATCTGTCAAATGTTCAAAATAGCCTTCACTGACATAGCCTCAAAATCACAAACTGTCATTAAGAGTCAGACTCTTAACGAAATCTACTCAGAGTACTTCATGGTAGTGGTCAGCTTTTTATACACAAAGTGTATCTTTCAGTAACTTTCTGAGAAAATTAAGCATAAATCAGTCAAATGTTTCAAAACAGCCTTCACTGAAATAGCCTCAAAATCACAAACTGCAACTTTTTAAACAGAGTCAGACATCGATAGACATTATACTGGTGAAAAAGACCCTCACTTTTGCAGAGGACTCAGCCTCCAACTCAACATAACAAGTCACACCCTCCTCACCAGATCATTTAAAACTAAAGACCCCTCAAAGAAAAGCATTGTGTTTTCTGCCTATGTAAAAGGTCTTATGAAAATGTGTTATCTCTGTATCAAGATGATGTGTTTAAAAATGAATCTTGTGAAAAATACCAACTGTGTGAGAGACGTCATAAAGACACTCATTTTAACCACAGTGTTTGGTCTCTACAAATGTTTAAAGATTGTTACAAAATGTAAAAAATAAAAAAAAGGTATGGAGACAAAATTAATTCAGGTGACTCTGTCTTTTATTAGGAAAACAAAAATATAATACAAATGGTTTAAGGGGTAAAAAATGTAACCATCTTGGACTTAATATTCTAACAAAATACTTTATCTGAATACATTTTCTTTTAAACGCACTTTTTGAAATTATTTATATATTATTTCAGTGGAACAATCCAGTTTTTGTTAACATCAACACTTTTTTCTCTTTTCTTGTGTTACTAAGATACTTTTAGACACACTTTGGCGTATGCAACACTTAACAAATGGTAGATTATGAAGTACTTTTGTAAGGAATTTGGTTTTCTTTTAATGGCGTTTTTTTTTTTTTATTGCTGTAAAAACACTTATACAGTTAAACAAGGTTTTTTCTTTACTGATAACCTTACATATTTTAGTTATTTTCTGCTACCAAGATACTTTAAGATACACCTTGATGTACGCAACACTTAACAAAGGGTATAATATGAAGTACTTGGTAGGAATGGGGTTTTCGTTAAGGGGTGCAAAACTTTAGAACTGGGTAAAATATTCATTAATTTGTAATGAATAGAGTTTCTTTTCTTTTTGATTTTCAACATACTATTTGCACACAATGACTTTTCCATATTTTCTGACAAACTATACTTTTTTGACTTGTTCTGCAAAATCTTGACAAACTATTACTTATTCTTAAATGTGACCTATTGCTGCTTGGTTGGAAATGATAGATGAAAAAACTACAACGCCTACTTTTCAGCTTTTATACACAAAAGTGTATCTTTCAGTAACTTTCTCAGAGAATTTAAACATAAATCTGTCAAATGTTCAAAATAGCCTTCACAGACATAGCCTCAAAATCACAAACTGTCATTAAGAGTCAGACTCTTAACGAAATCTACTCAGAGTACTTCATGGTAGTGGTCAGCTTTTTATACACAAAAGTGTATCTCTCAGTAACTTTCTCAGAGAATTTAAGCATAAATCTGTCAAATGTTCAAAACGGTCTTCACTGAAATAGCCTCAAAATGACAAACTGCCATTAAGAGTCAGATGCTTGACGAAATCTCATGGTAGTGGTCAGCTTTTAAAACATAAAAGTGTATCTTTCGGTAACTTTTTGAGAGAATTAAGCATAAAGCTGTCAAATGTTCAAAACTGCCTTGTTTCACTGAAATGGTTAAATGTATCCGAAAATAGTGTCTCTTAAGGCGGATATAGTCCCCTGATAACTCCCATTACACTATTTCTGACTCTGGAGGAATGTAAGTTAACTTTTGGAAGAACCAGAGAAAAGGGTGAAAATGGATAAAATATATCCGAAAATAGTGTCTCTTAAGGCAGGTAGAGTCCCCTGACAACCCCCCTTACATTCATCCAGAGTCAGAAAAAGTCTCTACGTTATCTTTTTGGGAGAACCAGAGGAAAGGGGTGAAAATGGAGAAATTGTATCCGAAAATAGTGTCTCTTAAGGCGGATAAAGTCCCCTGACAACTCCCCTTACATTCATCCAGAGTCAGAAAATAGTGTAAGTTAACTTTTGGAAGAACCAGAGGAAAGGGGTGAAAATGGAGAAATTGTATCCGAAAATAGTGTCTCTTAAGGCGGGTAGAGTATGGGAATTGAACGATAAAGCGATCACTGTAAATGAAACGCGGAGAGAAGCAGCAGTGCAAATCGTTAAGTCTATTACCTTGTATGCACTACGACACTAACTGGGTAAAATGTAATGTGTTTTTTATGAAAATGTGTTGAATGTTGTGTTTTTTCAATTAAACAACCATTACAAAATGAAAATGTGTTTTATTTATTTTTTTGCTTTCATATATAGTATTGGTATTATAAACGAAACATTTAAAATGTATCATGTGCTCTCATTGTATGCTCTGTTTTTTTTTTTTTTTTTTTTTTTCAGTAACTTTCTCAGAGAATTTAAGCATAAATCTGTCAAATGTTCAAAACAGCTTTGTTTCACTGAAATGGCGTCAAAATCACAAACTGGCTGAAACTATACAGTGAATTGGAGAAATTACAACACAGAGTTTTCTACTACGACACAGATAGTATAATCTATGTGACAAGACAGGGGCAGTCTCCAGTACTTTCATGGTAGTGGACAGCTTTTAAAAAGAAAAGTGTATCTTTCGGTAACCTTTTGAGAGAATTAAGCATAAATCTGTCAAATGTTCCAAACGGTCTTCACTGAAATAGCCTCAAAATGACAAACTGCCATTAAGAGTCAGATGCTTGACGAAATCTCATGGTAGTGGTCAGCCTTTAAAACATAAAAGTGTATCTTTCGGTAACTTTTTGAGAGAATTAAGCATAAATCTGTCAAATGTTCAAAATAGCCTTCACTGACATAGCCTCAAAATCACAAACTGTCATTAAGAGTCAGACTCTTAACGAAATCTATGGAATGGATAAATGTATCCGAAAATAGTGTCTCTTAAGGCGGATATAGTCCCCTGATAACTCCCGTTACACTATTTCTGACTCTGGAGGAATGTAACGGGAGTTATCAGGGGACTATATCCGCCTTAAGAGACACTATTTTCGGATACATTTATCCATTTCAGTGAAACAAGGCAGTTTTGAACATTTGACAGATTTACGCTTAATTCTCTCAACAAAAAAAAAGATACTGAAAGATACACTTTTATGTTTAAAAGCTGACCACTACCATGAGTATTCGTCAAGCATCTGACTCTTAATGGCTGTTTGTCATTTTGAGGCTATTTCAGTGAAACAAGGCTGTTTTGAACATTTGACAGATTTATGCTTAATTCTCTCAAAAGGTTACCGAAAGATACACTTTTCTTTTTAAAAGCTGTCCACTACCATGAAAGTACTGGAGACTGCCCCTGTCTTGTCACATAGATTATACTATCTGTGTCGTAGTAGAAAACTCTGTGTTGTAATTTCTCCAATTCACTGTATAGTTTCAGCCAGTTTGTGATTTTGACGCCATTTCAGTGAAACAAAGCTGTTTTGAACATTTGACAGATTTATGCTTAAATTCTCTGAGAAAGTTACTGAAAAAAAAAAAAAAAAAAAAAACAGAGCATACAATGAGAGCACATGATACATTTTAAATGTTTCGTTTATAATACCAATACTATATATGAAAGCAAAAAATAAAATAAAACACATTTTCATTTTGTAATGGTTGTTTAATTGAAAAAACACAACATTCAACACATTTTCATAAAAAACACATTACATTTTACCCAGTTAGTGTCGTAGTGCATACAAGGTAATAGACTTAACGATTTGCACTGCTGCTTCTCTCCGCGTTTCATTTACAGTGATCGCTCAATTCCCATACTCTACCCGCCTTAAGAGACACTATTTTCGGATACAATTTCTCCATTTTCACCCCTTTCCTCTGGTTCTTCCAAAAGTTAACTTACACTATTTTCTGACTCTGGATGAATGTAAGGGGAGTTGTCAGGGGACTTTATCCGCCTTAAGAGACACTATTTTCGGATACAATTTCTCCATTTTCACCCCTTTCCTCTGGTTCTCCCAAAAAGATAACGTAGAGACTTTTTCTGACTCTGGATGAATGTAAGGGGGGTTGTCAGGGGACTCTACCTGCCTTAAGAGACACTATTTTCGGATATATTTTATCCATTTTCACCCTTTTCTCTGGTTCTTCCAAAAGTTAACTTACATTCCTCCAGAGTCAGAAATAGTGTAACGGGAGTTATCAGGGGACTATATCCGCCTTAAGAGACACTATTTTCGGATACATTTAACCATTTCAGTGAAACAAGGCAGTTTTGAACATTTGACAGCTTTATGCTTAATTCTCTCAAAAAGTTACCGAAAGATACACTTTTATGTTTTAAAAGCTGACCACTACCATGAGATTTCGTCAAGCATCTGACTCTTAATGGCAGTTTGTCATTTTGAGGCTATTTCAGTGAAGACCGTTTTGAACATTTGACAGATTTATGCTTAAATTCTCTGAGAAAGTTACTGAGAGATACACTTTTGTGTATAAAAAGCTGACCACTACCATGAAGTACTCGGAGTAGATTTCGTTAAGAGTCTGACTCTTAATGACAGTTTGTGATTTTGAGGCTATGTCTGTGAAGGCTATTTTGAACATTTGACAGATTTATGTTTAAATTCTCTGAAAAAGTTACTGAAAGATACACTTTTGTGTATAAAAGCTGAAAAGTAGGCGTTGTAGTTTTTTCATCTATCATTTCCAACCAAGCAGCAATAGGTCACATTTAAGAATAAGTAATAGTTTGTCAAGATTTTGCAGAACAAGTCAAAAAAGTATAGTTTGTCAGAAAATATGGAAAAGTCATTGTGTGCAAATAGTATGTTGAAAATCAAAAAGAAAAGAAACTCTATTCATTACAAATTAATGAATATTTTACCCAGTTCTAAAGTTTTGCACCCCTTAACGAAAACCCCATTCCTACCAAGTACTTCATATTATACCCTTTGTTAAGTGTTGCGTACATCAAGGTGTATCTTAAAGTATCTTGGTAGCAGAAAATAACTAAAATATGTAAGGTTATCAGTAAAGAGAAAACCTTGTTTAACTGTATAAGTGTTTTTACAGCAATAAAAAAAAAAAAACGCCATTAAAAGAAAACCAAATTCCTTACAAAAGTACTTCATAATCTACCATTTGTTAAGTGTTGCATACGCCAGTGTGTCTAAAAGTATCTTAGTAACACAAGAAAAGAGAAAAAAGTGTTGATGTTAACAAAAACTGGATTGTTCCACTGAAATAATATATAAATAATTTCAAAAAGTGCGTTTAAAAGAAAATGTATTCAGATAAAGTATTTTGTTAGAATATTAAGTCCAAGATGGTTACATTTTTTACCCCTTAAACCATTTGTATTATATTTTTGTTTTCCTAATAAAAGACAGAGTCACCTGAATTAATTTTGTCTCCATACCTTTTTTTTATTTTTTACATTTTGTAACAATCTTTAAACATTTGTAGAGACCAAACACTGTGGTTAAAATGAGTGTCTTTATGACGTCTCTCACACAGTTGGTATTTTTCACAAGATTCATTTTTAAACACATCATCTTGATACAGAGATAACACATTTTCATAAGACCTTTTACATAGGCAGAAAACACAATGCTTTTCTTTGAGGGGTCTTTAGTTTTAAATGATCTGGTGAGGAGGGTGTGACTTGTTATGTTGAGTTGGAGGCTGAGTCCTCTGCAAAAGTGAGGGTCTTTTTCACCAGTATAATGTCTATCGATGTCTGACTCTGTTTAAAAAGTTGCAGTTTGTGATTTTGAGGCTATTTCAGTGAAGGCTGTTTTGAAACATTTGACTGATTTATGCTTAATTTTCTCAGAAAGTTACTGAAAGATACACTTTGTGTATAAAAAGCTGACCACTACCATGAAGTACTCTGAGTAGATTTCGTTAAGAGTCTGACTCTTAATGACAGTTTGTGATTTTGAGGCTATGTCAGTGAAGGCTATTTTGAACATTTGACAGATTTATGCTTAATTCTCTCAAAAAGTTACCGAAAGATACACTTTTATGTTTTAAAGGCTGACCACTACCATGAGATTTCGTCAAGCATCTGACTCTTAATGGCAGTTTGTCATTTTGAGGCTATTTCAGTGAAGACCGTTTGGAACATTTGACAGATTTATGCTTAATTCTCTCAAAAGGTTACCGAAAGATACACTTTTCTTTTTAAAAAGCTGTCCACTACCCTGAAAGTACTGGAGACTGCCCCTGTCTTGTCACATAGATTATACTATCTGTGTCGTAGTAGAAAACTCTGTGCTGTAATTTCTCCAATTCACTGTATAGTTTCAGCCAGTTTGTGATTTTGACGCCATTTCAGTGAAACAAAGCTGTTTTGAACATTTGACAGATTTATGCTTAAATTCTCTGAGAAAGTTACTGAGAGATACACTTTTGTGTATAAAAGCTGACCACTACCATGAAGTACTCTGTTTGAGTAGATTTTGTTAGGATTCTGACTCTTAATGGCATTTTGTGATTTTGAGGCTATTTCAGTGAAGGCTGTTTTGAACATTTGACTGATTTATGCTTAATTTTCTCAGAAAGTTACTGAAAGATACACTTTGTGTATAAAAAGCTGACCACTACCCTGTAAAACTCTGCTCATATTTTTTATCAAATACCCCTCTCAAATTGGATATCCTTACAAGCTCCCCCTCCTTAAAGTTCATTTTGGCAGCAGCTTTTTTACGATGGCTAGAGGGGGTATACAGGTTCCGAAACACTTGAGCCGCATTTTCCTTGGTCACCTGCATTGGTGTCATTTTAATACTTCGATGATAACTATTATTGTAACTTTCAATTAGTTCAGGTAAGACGTCTATATATCTATGAGTGTTTTTAGCTGTAAAGTACCGCCACATTTTAGTTTTCAGCGTACGGTTAAATCTCTCTACCACACATGCCTTCATATCACTGGCTGTTGCATAATGTGCAATACCTCGTTTCTTCAATAAGGTTTGAAAAACGTTGTTAAAGAATTCTTTCCCTGCGTCTGTTTGTATCTTTTTGGGCATCTGACTGTGTGTTAAAATTGTATCAAAAGCCTTGGTAACCTCTATGCCCGTCTTCTTCTTTAATGCCTGAGCATAGGCTTTTTTCGAAAATACATCTACGACTGTTAACAAATAATTAAAACCATCATTATATTTGGACAGTGACTGCATATCGCAAAGATCTGCTTGAAATTGTTGTAGCGGTCTGAGTACGAAAACTCTGTTTCTTACAAAATGCACCCGAGCCGGCTTATGCAAAGTATATGCATCCTGCTCAGATAAATATTCTCTGACTTTCTCTACATTTACTTGTTTACCCATTTCATTCTGTACAGCTCTATGGAGTTTATCCACACCTCCTAAACTCCCTGGATTAGAAGGAGTGTAGTACACAAAAACCTAAATAAGATCTTTTTAAATTAGTATGAATACCTTCTTTGCAAAAACAGATACTTCCTTGTAGTTAACAGTTTCACAAAAACTTGAAAAGAAAACATCCTTAGCAAGCACTAATCATTTAAAGCAAAACACTGAATCAAATCAAGAGAGGACAATAACGTTTTTAGGTGTCTTAGTGAGTGAAAATTAATGGCTGTTTTATTTAGTTTTGAGCGTATTTCTTTTTAAAGACTAACTCCATCCCCTCGCTTCTCACCTCACAGAGAGTGTCTTAATCAACATACAGATTAGCATACCAGGCTTATCTCTAACCCCCACACAAAAGGCCAACTCCAACGTGTGTGTGTGTGTGTGTGTGTGTGTGTGTGTGTGTGTGTGTGTGTGTGTGTGTGTGTGTGTGTGTGAATTATTCTTAAGGTAGGGGGTAGGTCATTTTGGAGAAACCATCTCGAGTGAGCGAGAATTAGAAAATACACAACCGAAAATCTGCCGCTTCCTCACATAGCCCCTCCTCCAGCACACATGAACGCGCTCCACATGACCAGAAAGAGGGCACGAGATAAGTTTATGCAAAGATCTCTGGCTGTAGGCGTCTGACTCCCGCCCCGCTGAGGCATTCGTTTCTTGAATGGCGCTCCGGACGGATGGCGGTAAGTTGTCACAGGCGTCTCTTGGCCATTTTTCTTTTTTTGCAAGGTGACTTGGTAAGTGGAAATTACTGTCTTTTTAATTTGAGAATATTCCTATTTTCATCTAATTCCCCCTATCTGATAGCCTCAGGGCCCAAAAGGAAGGGGTGGAGAAAGGGGGGAGAGGCCTGGGCGGGGAGGGGGTTAGACAGTCTCACACTTAACTTCAAAAGACACACCTAGATTAACATCAAAAGGCTTATAACACACCACCTCAAAGGGCATAACATCACAGGCTAATTAGATTATACAACCCTGAGGGGACCAGACAGCGTAACTTCAAAGAGACTACCTTAATCAACACATCAAAGAAATAGACAACAAAGGCACTACCCTAGGGGGCTTTTCACACCTACCTATTATCTCACATCAAAGAATTAGACTACAAGGGGGGACATGGGCCAGACAATATAACTTCAAAGAGACTACCTTAATCAACACATCAAAGAAATAGACAACAAAGGCACTACCCTGGGGGGCTTTTCACACCTACCTATTATCTCACATCAAATAATTAGACTACAAGGGGGGATAGGGGCCAGACAATATAACTTCAAAGAGACTACCTTAATCAACACATCAAAGAAATAGACAACAAAGGCACTACCCTGGGGGGCTTTTCACACCTACCTGTTATCTCACATCAAAAGATCTCGAACAATGGAGGCGGGACTTAGCTCATTTGCATAATTGGGGGCGTATCACCTGTCACTTTTTTATGCATACTAATGAGACGAAAGCAGCATGATTAATACTACTAATGTGTGTGAATATGTGTGAGTGTGGGTGACTGGAGTACGAGCCTGGGGGCGAGGTTGCATGATCACTGAGTCATTCAGAAGCTCACATGGTGGCCAGGTCATGATTATTAATTAATACTCCACTATATCTCTACATCTCAAGAGTTAAAACATGTTACTTTTACTCCACTAAATGTATAGGATTACCATTATTAGTATGTATATTTATGAACTTTATTTAGTTAAAGTTTGCAGTTTGATACACTCAAATTAATGAGTGTATATGTATTAAAACAGTAATTGTAATAAATACATTAGCACATTAAGCTGAATTCTGTGGACAACTGCGATATTTATTTTGATCTTCGAATCGTTTTTTTTTCTGTATACATTCCTGTGATTATAGAGACCAGCTAACACCTCAAACATGGTCATGGTCTATACTTCTAAATTTAGTTTTAATATATATTATATTGCAAAAAATGTGCGGTGAAAATGTGTCTAATGTAATTTATGACTTACTCTTTTATTTTTTAATCTGTGTTTGTTGTTGTCAGAATTATTAAGTGTTTCATGTAATGAAGTGCAAAACATGTGCAAATACCCTATGTTCCTAATGGGATTAATACAATTCATGTTTTCATCTCAGTCATTTTCAAATTCCTCTAAACACAGGGTACTTGAGTGTCATCACATTTTATAATCATGTTATCGTTGTATTAAGAGGAAGAATGACTTATTTAAATGTAATTACTTCTCTAATCAGCAATAACCTTTATAGTATTTTATGGGAAGTAAAGGAAAGGTTTATATGTGAAGAACAAAAGGGAAGAAGAAAGAAGGAAGACAATCCACTACTGAAAGCCGTTATTTCTGTAAATCGAAATTAAATATTTAATTTTGCATGAAATTAACCTTAAAGGGATAATTTTGAAGATTTTAATTATTTTATCAACATAATCCTTCCTAATTTACAGAGCGGGGCGACGGTCATAATCCCAGAACAAATTAACGAATTGTAAAATGATAACTCATTTCAGGGTTTTAAGGGACTCCTCAAATGTAATGTGTACATTAAGTATTATGGGAATGAAATGCATGTGTTGGACAACTTAACTTATGAGATAATTTGTTTTAGAAACCAGTAGTGTAAGGGATTATAATTGGAATTTCAGTCATTACATAACAGTAATGAATCCCACTAATGCTAACTTCAAAAGCTTGTGGGCATGCATGTTAAACTTTTAATCAGCGGTATATTTAATGAGCTGTGGATGTGAGTTTGATCTTTAAGTTCAATTGAAGGATTCACTAATGATGTGTTGGCTTTGCGTTCAGGTGGGAGGTGTAGGGACAAAGTTCAAATCCTTTAATCCCCATAATTCTGTTTATATGATATGTGTGTTTTAAGCTGGTTTTGGGAAGTCTGTTCAGAGATGGATGCATTTTAAAGTGTGAACATTGTCCGAAATTGTCATCATCTGTCATTGTTTCCTGTTTGATTTTGGAAACACTCAGTGAAATGTCTGTTTTTACTTCCTGTCTCTGGGTGTTTCTCAATCTCGAGTAAGGCCCAAACCCAAACCACTCCCTCGACCCTACCCCTCCGTGATGGAGTGAACTCCGTCTGTAGCCACACTCGCAGCTCAACGAGGCTCCCTCCTGTCAGATGGAGGGAGTAAATACAGCAGCAAGCTTTGGGACGGCCTCCCCTCTGTCCGGCAGAAACAGGAAATGCCGTAACTGTATGTAACAACGGTTTCAAATCAGCATCTCTTAGACAAAAAGTTTAAATGAATAACTCAAATAAAACTCCAAACATCTTTCATTGTGTTTCAAAGCTCTTTTAGTTTTAAACCTGATGTTTATAAGCTTCTTAGTTTTTGCAACGGTCTGTAAATATACACAACTTTATAATAAAATGCACACATTTACCTTTTTCTAGACTAAACACAGGTATGATCCTAAGTTAAAAACATATGAGGTTATCATGAGGTTGTTAACATCGCAATTTATCAGTGGATGTTTGCTGGAACTACTTGTAAACAGCGTGTTTCCTGACAGACACACACAGCGTGACTCCGGTCAGGTAGAGACCGGTCTCAAGTCAGCACCGCTGCAGACTCGCTGTTTGAGGGCTTGATAGCCCACTCCCCCTCCACACTCGTTGCTTTGGAACAGCCCTCAATATGGCGGACCCTCCGCGTGAACGCGCAAACGGAGGGGTAGGGTGTAGGGGTAGGGTGTAGGGGGGCGGTTTGGGAATGGGCCTAAAGCTGCTCCAGAGCCACTATTTCAAGCATACTACGTCATCGAGTGCCGCCGAAGTACTGTTCCAATGTCCAGCATACTTGGAAATCTACCGAGCCCGGCGTACTTCGTTTGGAGAAATGTCGAGGCTGCACATGTGTAGACTCCTCGGTCTTAAAATTCCCACAATGCTTTGCGCACGGACCAATTTCCCCAAATCTGTTGCGGAAAATGTAAGGCGGGGCCTCTCATATGACGCACACCTGCACACTTGCTCGCCTGTTCCACTCTTCGTTTTCCGAATGCCAGGAAGTATTCTTGCTTCGCTTCTGAAGCAAGACGCTCGGAAGACATGTGCTACCAAGTAAGCGTACTTGAGATTGAGAAATACCCTTTGTCATCATCAATCATGCCTGATTGATTGTCTGATTATTTTGACCTGGTAGCCTTGTGATTAGTTCTGCTGGTATTTAAGTGCTGGTCTTATGTTGGTCTTTGTCAGATCGTTGTTTGTAACATGTCACAGAAGTCTCCTTTGTTTTACCCTGTCCTGCCTGGATTCAAGCATCAAAAGAGAAGAGCACTATAGGGTATATATATATATATGTATTATTGCAATATTTGTATTGTTCTTGTCTTTCAGAGACTCCACTGACCCTGTTTCAGGCTTCAGACTTTAGTCCTGAAGGTTAGATTTGTTCTGTGTTTCTATTTGTGGTTAACAATCTGTAGTTCATAGCAAAAGCCAGAAGAGAGCAGCATATTCATTTATAATGTGGCCTGTCATTTCAAGACCCGGAATTCATAGGAGATTAAAAACACCACTGAATCTGTCTCTATAGATTTGCCCCTAATAAGTGACTCCATAAAATATGTTGGGAATATAATAGGAATGCCAAAAATTCAAAATGTTAAAGGTCCCATGTCATGACCATTTCTACTGATCATATTTCCATTGTTGAGGTCTACTAGAATAGATTTAAATTGTGCAATTTTCCCAAATCACATTGGTTTCTCATACAGCTTCTACATTGAACAAAAATATAAACGCAACACTTTTGTTTTTGCTCCCATTTTTCATGAGATGAACTCAAAGATCTAAAACATTTTCTATATACACAAAATAACCATTTCTCTCAAATATTGTTCACAAATCTGAACAAATCTGTGATAGTGAGCACTTCTCCTTTGCCGAGATAATCCATCCCACCTCACAGGTGTGGCATATCAAGATGCTGATTAGACAGCATGATTATTGCACAGGTGTGCCTTAGGCTGGCCACAATAAAAGGCCACTCTGAAACGTGCAGTTTTGCTTTATTGGGGGGGTCTGGGGGGGTCCGAAAACCAGTCAGTATCTGGTGTGAGGGGTAGGATTAGGTTTTTGAAAGAGCCACCAGATCTCCCCATGTCGCCCGACGACTTCATGGTTATACAGAGATCCAAGGAAAGGCACGCGCACTAGAGGCATTGTCGGCTCATGCTCTAGCTTAGCATCATGACTGAATCATAAGTATGTACAGGTGAAGTAGACAGAGTAATTAAGCTTGAGGACAGACACCGTGGAGGTTAGTTGGTGGTTACCAACGGATGTCTCTCCATGGCCGCAAGGACCGTATCTGTTTATGGCCCGTTTCCTTACGTTACACCCCGAGGGGCCTCGCCCAGAAAGGGGTTGAAAGAAAGGTCAGAATGAAAAAGTGGGGAGATAATGTGGTTTAGATTTAGGCAAAGAGCCAGAGTGGTCAAGGTTAATGGTCAGATTAAGGGTAAACTGGTATTATTAGGGAACAAAATAGTCCGCAGTTAGACTAAAGATGGTCTATTATTTGATATTTAGTTAAGAGTGTACCATTTGTTAATTTTAGTAGAGAGTCAGATAGCTCTTAGTGGAGATATATTTTTAGGGGAAATAAATGAAAGGCCTCCCAGTCCAGACAGGGCCTCACCAAGCCGGGAGAACCGGGTCCATAGAACATTAGCTGCACCAGGACACCGCTCAATCCGGTCAGAACCAACTCCCCCACCCAGCCATGTTAGACTCGGAACCGACTGAGGGAATTACCATTCCAGTCCAAATAAAGTCCCCAAGGCCGGGTGGGGGCCCAGTCCAAACAAACCTCGCCGTGTCAAAGTACCGCCTGTTCAGAAAGAACCACACCTCTCCTTATCAGTCATGGTAGACCGAGGTCTGACTGAGGAAACAACCAGATTACATTTCTAAATTCAATTCGAATTAAGAGATTTAGAGAAAAGTGAACCATAAGTGGATTTTAATTGTTTGAGTTGAGAGTCAGATAGCTTTTAATGGAGAAGTACTTTATGATTAGGCCTAGGAGCCAGAGTGGTTAGGTTTAGAGGTTAAATTAAGGATAAGATAGTCTATTAATTGATGAATATTAACTTAAGTTTAGGCATAAAGTCTGAGTGGTTAAGTTTAGAAGTAAGATTAAAGATTAGGTGTTAAATTAATTACTGAGAAATGGAGGATTATGTCAGAGGGGAGTGCGGGTACATTTTTCTCCCTTGGGCTGCTTAATAGAATAAAACCAATATTGTTATTGTTATAAACACAAGAGAATAGAAATAAAAACCGAGAGACAGGAGAGTTTTAAAGGTTAGACTTGTGAAGGAAAAAAGTACATTATTGATTGTTTTTAGTGGTTTGAATTGAAAATCAGATCGTTTTAAGTAAGAGAGGTACATAGCCATTAAGTAAAACTAATCTGTTTTGTCGCATAAAAATGATATAAAAATTAGAATTTTCTAAGAGATCAAATTGCCATAGTTAGTGATCTATCTAGAAACAGACAGGGAACGATGTGTACCATAAATGATAAAAAAAAAACATAATGAAAGATAGTCAGTTGTTTTTTGTTCCCCAAATAGAAGTATTTGGGGAACAAAATAGTCCTTTATATTTGTTTAGAACACATCCTCAGTAATGAACCTAGAGGTCACAGGGTGTTTCAGCCTTTATCATCAGACACCCTACTCCAGGGGGGCCCCGCCGGGTTGATCAAGTTCCCGGTGTTGTGTTGTTTTCTAAAAGCTCCCAACTAGGGGAAAAGGACTGGTAGGTCGGTCAGGTCCGTGAGCTTTAAGGTGGAGAGAGACCCACTGGGTCAACCGACCAGAATGAAGTAAATGTAATAACCGGAGGTAGAGAAAGATATATATATAGACTGGATTAGTAGACTAGAGTTGTATATTGGGTCAATAGACCAGAATGAAATAGATTTAACCACCCTAGGTAGAGAAAGATATATATACACACATTGTGGATCCGAAAACCAGTCAGTATCTGGTGTGAGGGTTAGGGTTAGGGTTAGGATTAGGGGTAGGGGTAGGGTTAGGGTAATGTTGTGAATCGAGTGGCCTGTGTTCGTCATCCATAACATACGCCTGCCCATACCATAACCCCACCACCACCATGGGCCACTCAATTCACAACATTACCCTGCCCCTAACCCTGCCCCTACCCCTAACCCTACCCCTCACACCAGATACTGCCTGGTTTTCGGACCCCCCCAGACCCCCCCAATAAAGCAAAACTGCACGTTTCAGAGTGGCCTTTTATTGTGGCCAGCCTAAGGCACACCTGTGCAATAATCATGCTGTCTAATCAGCATCTTGATATGCCACACCTGTGAGGTGGGATGGATTATCTCGGCAAAGGAGAAGTGCTCACTATCACAGATTTTTTCAGATTTGTGAACAATATTTGAGAGAAATGGTTATTTTGTGTATATAGAAAATGTTTTAGATCTTTGAGTTCATCTCATGAAAAATGGGAGCAAAAACAAAAGTGTTGCGTTTATATTTTTGTTCAGTGTATGTGTATTCACCAGGTATTCACTCTCTGTCCTAAACGGCTTGTTGGAGCTCCTGCCCCCCCCTCCCTGTGAGCCCAGTGTGCTCTGATTGGTCGGGACGTTGCGAGGCTCGTTGCTGCTCGCCGCTGCTGCGAACTGCTGCGAGGAGCGGACAGGTTTCCGGGTCGGCGATACAGCGAGAACAAGCGAAAATCATCCTGAGCACACAAACACTCACAGCCGAAGTAAAAATAATAAGTGTGGCTTGATATTGAGTAAGAAAAAGGTTTATAACGCTGTGAGAATGGGTCTGCGGAGAGCATTTCTCTGCGATCCCAACTCGTCTATTACCAGCGTTCAGGGAGCTCTATGCAAGTCAATGGGACTCCCTGTTAGCCAAGGGATCCTGGTGTGTGAGGTGCTCCCCCGATTGGTCCATTTGGGGGGACTTTACTGGCATTGATCCGGACCAGTGACCTCGTATAAAGTTCACAAGTGGACCTTTATCAAAAAAGTTTGAGTACCCCTGCTTTAGAACATATCTTGTATAGGTTCATAGTTTGTTATGTAGTAAGAGGTTGACATGAACCTCATTGAGAGATTTGCATAATGGAAACCTCCTGCAGTGACCTCACTGTGACGAACTCCCTCTGCTCCCCTATGGCTGCCTAATTAATGGGTCTACTGTAGCTGCTGATAGCCCTGAATTAGTTTGCAAAACAAATGAGGATGGCTACCATGCCAAAGAAACCTCTGTGGGGAAGAGCAGGGAAAGAGGGGCTGAAATGAATGAATAACAAGAACTATACTTTGGTAATATGTGAAGAAAAAACTTTCTATTTCGTTACGTTTCATATCTAGGATAGATTAAGTTGCATTGATATTTTTGAAAAGCAGCAGGAGGCGTTTAATGGTCCTTTCCCTCAGTTTGACACAGGTGGACATTTGGGGTTTCTAAGGGTTGAACCAGCGCCCACACAGACATTACTCCCTTTTTTTTTTAAAGAACTTTTTGCTTTATGCAGGATGCAAGCGGTGTTGTGGCTCTAAAACACAAAGAGGGTAAAACATTAAAGGGATTTTTCAGGTGCCTCTTCATCAATGGAATAATGGGGGTAATTATCTCTCAAGTGGAGAAAGGTCTGCAATTGAAATGGACTGTTTGATTGAGGCTGTAGCTTATCCACCACTAGATTAAGTCCAAAGCTGAGGTGTGTGTCTGTTCGTGTGTCGGTGTGCGTGTCTGGTTCTGTGCGTTCCTTAAATGCACACTTGAGGGCTGAATCCGAACAAGCCAATCTCCATAGACCCCATGTTAAAATGTGAGACTTTACAGTGGATTATAAACATGTTTACAGCCTGGCATGAAAATATGGTTCTTTTTTCTATAGCTAATTTCCCCGATTTTATGTAACTCGTTATCATCAATCAATCAATCAATCAATGTTTATTTATATAGCCCAATATCACAAATGTTACATTTGTCTCAGTGGACTTCACAGTTTGTACAAAATATCAGTATGACAATACGACACCCTCTGTCCTTAGACCCTCACATCGTACAAGGAAAAACTTCCGAAGAAAACCCACAGTTTTAAAGGGAAAAATGGGAGAAACCTCAGGGAGAGCAACAGAGGAGGGATCCCTCTCCCAGGACGGACAGACGTGCAATAGATGCCGTGTGTAAATTGAAAAGATAATACATTTGCAACATAGGTGTGAGGTATCTATATTACTTTGTAAGGGTAAAACCCCAGCTCGGTTCAATATACCAGATCCAGTGAACAGAGAAGACAGGACTCGAGATTTAAGTTTACTTGCTGCAAGGAGAATCGGCGAGTGACATGCAATGTCGACTCCTAACCAAATTCTACTGCCTTGTTCCCGTACAGCCTTTTTATTCAGAAATACAATTTACATAACATGCATGAGGAAGTGGCTATGACCAACGCCTTAGTTGTCATATGGGAATCTTGTGACTCGCAGTCATATGGATGTGTGTGTGTGTGTATGCTCTTTTCTGACCACGAGTCTCCTGTACCACATTTATGAGAACACATTATGAAAACATATTTATGAAAATACATTATTTATCCTTCAATAAACTCTAACATTCCCTCCTGTTTTTCATAATTACTAGCTGGTTACAGTGTCTTTATTACTTTCAGAATTAATTCACTTGTTTTTGACATTTTCGAACCATTCGTCATATGACAGACAGTAACCTAGCTTTAAGTCTTTGTAACAGGTTGATGGACATAGGCATTCCAGGCATTTGTCATCCTAGGGGAGCGTGCAGTTTTGTCGTTGTAATTCCATGGGTCATCGTTGAGTAGTGACCATTTTTTCTCTCGATGGACTTCTTCTTTTGTTGAGGATTCCTCACTCAATTGTCTTATAGTCATTAGCGTCAGACCCAGCAGGGCCACTACGAACAACACCTCTCCCAACATAGTCTATTTGTGATAGTGGTTCTGTTGTTTTCTTCACCGGGGTTGAGACCAGTATTTCCTAATGAAACACCGCCCTTTGTAGCCGGACTTCCACCACTTATCCGTCGTTAAGTTGGAGAGGTATTACCTTTTTGCAGTGGCTCTGATGTATCCACGTAGTTCTTTCAGCGATTTTTAGTGCAGTCGGTGTTGTCAGCAGTACCGTGTAGGGACCGTCCCACCGTGGACAGTGCCAATGCTTCCTCTTAATCACCTTCACGAGGACCTGGTCACCAGTCTGCACTCGAGTGTCCTGTAAGGGAGTAGAAATGTCTGGCAGGTTATTTGTTCGAGCTATCTCATTGCTTCTGAAGAGTCTGCTCATCCATTCAGCTAATGTAGTCTCTGCCTCAGCATCATCCTCCTCCCTCACCTCGTCTGTGATTGGTAGTCTGAATTGCCTTCCTGTTATGATCTCAAAGGGAGACAACCCTTTTGCCGTGGGCGTGATTCTCATGCATGTTTCTACTAGAGACACACATTCCACCCACGGTCTTCCTGTTTCCTCCATTGTTTTCCTTAGTCTTAACTTTACTGTTCCGTTTGTTCTTTCCACTAAGCCTGCACTCTGTGGATGATATGCACAATGGTTTTTTAATGTTATCCCCATATGTTCGGACAGTTTGGTAATAACCTGATTTACAAAATGGGAACCATTATCACTGTACAGTTTCTCTGGAATACCTCTGTTTGGTATTATTGTCTTGCATATGGCTTTTGCTACGGTAATAGCGTCTGCATGTTTTGCTGGGAATATTTCAACCCACTTTGAAAACGGACATATCATTACCAAACAGTATTTGTACCCTTGGCATGGTGTTAGTTCGATGAAGTCCATATGCATGTGTTGAAACGGGTATGTTGGTGGAGGGAACTTTCCTCTCTGTGGTCGCTCATTGCCTTGAGCATTGTGTCTGCAACATACTATACAGGCTCTACAAAAGTTTTTAGAAAATGTAATGTAGTTGTATGTATGGAAGTGTTCATTTATTATTGTTATCATCCCTCCTGCTGAGACATGGCACTGCCCATGACTCAAATGAGCTGCTGTTTTGTAGAGACTAACAGGGAGTACTATCTTGTTGTTTATTCTGAATGTTCCCTCAGGGTCTGTGGTTGCACCATCTGTCAACCATTTCTTCTTTTCTCTGTCGGGTGCGCTCTTCTGCATATCCTTTAATATCACAAGAGGTATTGGTTGTGAAACACTTTCCCCCTTCTGCAAGAGGATATGAAACCCATATTCGCCCACAGCTGCTAGTTTAGCTACCTTATCCGCGTGTGCATTGCCAAGTGTTACTGCATCCTTTCCACTAGTGTGCGCAGCACATTTGCATATAGCGATGCTTTTCGGCAACAACACCGCTTTTAAAAGGTCTGTCAGCAGTTGTGCATGAGTGACTGGTTTTCCTGTTGACGTTTTCATGCCCCTGCGGGCCCATTGGGCTGCAAATACATGTACTGTTGAGTGCGCATACTGGCTGTCTGTCCACATAGTCACATCTTTTCCAACCCCCGCTTTGCATGCTTCTGTAAGAGCTACTAATTCCGCTGCTTGTGCAGAATATGTGTGGGGGAGTCGGCCTGCTTTTATGACCTGTGTGTGTGATACAACTGCAAACCCTGTTTGATTTTGGCCTGTTATAGATTTAGAACAGGACCCATCCACAAACCATGTTTCTCCACTTGGCAGTTGAACATCTTTCAAATCTGGTCTTGGTTTGCATGTTCTGTCAGTCTCTTCTTTACAACAGTGTGGTTCTCCATCTTCTGCTGTAGGTATTAATGTGGCTGGATTTAAGATATTACATCTTTTTATCACAATGTGTGGTTGTGACATTAGTGTAGCTGTCAGTGCCAAATAACGTGCAGGTGATAAGAAAGCCATTTTGGTGTCATGTAACAACATGGTGACTGCGTGTGGAACCATCAGTGTGAGTGGGTGGAACAAAACTATTTCTGCTGTACAATGTACCACCATTGCTGCAGCGCATACTGCTTGTACGCATACTGGTAATGCTTGTGCTACTGGGTCTAACCTTTTAGAGTAGTAAGCGACAGGCCTTAGTTTTGTGCCGTGTTTTTGGGCTAATACTGATGTCATAAACCCTTTTTTGCAGTCAACTGTTTGTACAAATGGTTTTTCATAGTCTGGTAATGCTAACACTGATGACCCTACGAGACACTGTTTAGTCCTTTCAAATGCAGCTTCTGCCTCTTGTGTCCATTCTATCTTGCCGGACATTTTCATGTCATTGTCTGAGTATATGCAATCTAGTAGGGGCTGAGTCATTCCTGCGTAGTCTGGAACCCATGCTCTGCAATAGTTAGTCAGCCCAAGGAATTGCATCATTTGTTTTTTTGTTGTTGGTTTTGGTGCGTTTAACACCGTCTGTTTCCTCTCTGAGTGTATGCGTCTCCCTTCTCGGTTTAAACTGTGGCCTAAAAAGATAACTTCCTCTTTCACAAACTGAAGTTTCTGTCTCGAAACCTTGTTTCCTGTTTTTGCCAAATGTGTCAATACTTGTAGTGTGACTTTTGTGCTTTCTTCCTGTGTGGGTGACGCAACAAGAATATCATCGACATATACCAAAATCTGCGATGTGTCAGGTATCTGTAATGTAGCCAAACAATTTGCTATTTCTCGTGAAAAGATTGTTGGGCTATCCACATACCCCTGAGGTAATCTGGTGTATGTGTACTTTGTTCCTTCATGTGTGAACCCGAACCATCCTTGTGAGTCTTTTTCTACAGGAATGGAGAAAAAGGCATTGCTTAAGTCTATCACTGAGAACCACGCCATATTTGGCTTAAGGCCGTTCATTAACGTGTGTGGATCTGGTACTGTTGGGGCTGTGCTTTGTACAGCGTCATTTACTGCTCTTAAGTCTTGGATCATTCTCCATGACTGCCCATCAGCCTTTTTTACTGGAAAGATGGGGGTATTGCATGATGCATCAGGGCACTCACACAGGATTCCTGCTTTTAGCATTTCTTCAATTACAGGTTTGATGCCAACTTTTGCATCCTCTTTCAATGGGTATTGTCTTATGTTAGGTCTGTAGTTAGTTTTTGGTCTAACGTGTACAGGTTTTGCGTTCACCATGCGACCTACATCACATTTTCCTTGTGACCATACGCATGGCGGCACCGTTTTCAGGATCTCTAAGGCCTCTTCACTTAGCATACATCATTGTTGTTCAGGGTCGTCTAGGTGGGTGCGTGGTGTCATCACTAGGGTAAACCCTAGAGTTTTGCGCTTTAACCCGCCTCCAGTTTGCCAACCGTTTTTGTCATCTGTCCATTTTGTTATCCTGTTACCTCTAGCCACTAATAAACCTAAGTCTCTCCATGAAGTCCCTGGGCCCCTAGCTACTGATATGTGTGGCGTGGAACCTGGTTCCATTATCAAGGCAGTGGTTGATGGGACCCTAGCGTCAATTGCAACATCCCCGTGTTGGTTTGCATACATCGAGTGGAACACTACCCTCTGTGGTGTCAGTCGATGCACGAGCACATCATAGTCTTTATCTGGGCCAGGGGTGTTCTTGTACTTTAGTGTAACGTGCAATGCGTCAGGTTTCATTACTTCTTGGCCATGTTGTGGGGTGAATAGCGTTAACAGGTGTTCACCTGTGTTTGTCACGTCAGGTTGTGGCATGTCTAGTGACCAGTAGTAGTTGGGGGTGTTTATGGATTTTTGAAGGAAGACCTGGTCTTCCACCTTTTCTCCGGGCCCTACTGCTCACATTCCCCCTTTGACTGGTACTACACTGATTTTTAACATTTCCATGCCGTCTCTCCCTAGCAAATTGACAGGGCAGTTTGAGATGAACACAAATTTGAGGGATGCCTGGAGGCCTGACCTTCTATCTTCCATAAAAAGTGGCTTTGAAATCGACCTCTGATTTATGTGTCCATTTGCTGATTTTACAAACATAGTGCCAGTTGGTGGCCACATTCTTTGGACCTCTTTGTTCACTACTGATGAGTCTGCACCGCTGTCACATAAGAATTCTAATTTTTCCCCATTGATTTCGATTGTCCTGGTAGGTTTAATACTGTTGTCCGATAGATTCAGTAATACTTCAGAAAGGTCAATGTGATGTGTGTGGACGTCCTCTTCTTTCTTTTCTACGTCTAGTCAGTTGTCATAACTATGTGGGTTATGTGAAGGGGGGGGGTCATATCTTTCGTCTTTGTAATGTCCCTTTTGTCCCCCTTCTTTGTTCTGTAGTCTTTGTTCCTCACAGTCTCTCGCCATGTGCCCCTCCTTTCCGCACCTGTAGCAGAGGAATTTGCCTTCTGCGTTTCTGCCTCCTCCTCTGCCTCTGCCTGTTCCTCTACCATTCCCTCGTCCTCTGTTAAAGCCGCTTCTCCCCTGTCCTGGTCCCACAAAGAAAATCTGATTTTCTTCCCCTTCTTCTCCTATGAAGAAAGCTGATGCTGACGCTTTCTTATGTCTTTTTTCTTTGATCTGGGTTGCTGCATGTTCTGCATAATTTAGGCACTCTTGTAAGTCGCATGTCCTATGGTTGACATTATGCTTGCGGATAAAGTCAGCAATACCTGGGTGGAACCCATTCATCAGGCTTTGTTTAAGCTGCTGCACATATGGGGAGTCAACAGCATTGTTGGGTGTAATTCCGCTATGGATACGGAAACAATCTTCCATTCTGATTCTGAAATCTTGTATTGACTCTTTTTCTCCCTGTCTACACCCTGAGACTTTAGTAAAGTCTCGTCTCAGTGCAAAAACCCTCTCGATTGAGGCATTTACGAGAGCGAGTGCATTGAGGAGGTCCTGGTGACCTGGTTCTATGGGGTTTCCATCGGGCCGGGACCCGGTGAAATCTCCCTTTACCCTGCTTTTCTCTCTTTCTCTTGCTTCCTTTTTATTCTTTGTTCCTGCGCTTTGTGTTCTTCCACTATCGCTCTCTCTTTCTCGCGGCGTACAGCGTCAACTGACCCTGAGCGCCCTGTCTCCTCGTCTGCTTTCACTAAAACAGCCGCTGCTATCATACCTTCCTCTGCTCCACCTGTCCTTTTATGGGCTTGTTCAGCCCATATAGCTGCAACCCGTAGTTGAGCTTCTAACTTCTTTCTTTTCTTGCCTTGTGTTGTTCCAGCTGTTGCTGCTCTCAATTTGTCGCTTAATTCTCTTACTGCTGTTTTCTCCAGCTTCCCTTGGAAGCCGTACTGTTTATACCATTTGCTACAATAAATGGTGCTGCCGTGACTATATATTTCCATATATCTCATGTCCCCTGTAGCGGCAGGCTTACTCCCATCGGACCCCATGATTCTAGCTTGGTGTTCCTACTGGACAACGTGCCGGTCGGAACCTAATCCCTAATTCACCACTACGTGTACTTCAACTGACCACAGAGTTTGTGTTAGCACCGTTAGGTTTCCACTCTGTGCGCTGATTCCACTGGTGACACTTTTACACACCGCTTTCACTCAATCATTCACAAGTGTACACGTCAATCCTCCTTTTAGGCGGAGTAGCCTTTCTCTATCAACGTTTTATCACCCTCCTTAACGGTGGAGTAACCGTGTCTATCAACGTTTTAGCACCCTCCTTAACGGTGGAGTAACCGTGTCTATCAACGTTTTAGCACCCTCCTTAACGGTGGAGAAACCGTGTATCAACGTTTTAGCACCCTCCTTAACGGTGGAGAAACCGTGTATCAACGTTTTATCAGCCTCCTTAACGGTGGAGTAACCGTGTCTTACCCGTTATCTGTGGTCACTGGTCCGGTTGGATTCCGTCAATCGTGCCTAGGATGAGGGAGGTTGGACATATAAGCACCGGCCCGGCCACGAATTCTGCGTCCCGGGTCTTTCTCGGGGTCGGCTGATGATCCCGGCTGTCGACAGACTGCGGCGTGTCGTCCCCTTCCTCCTTCCCGTCACGATGTGTTGGAATCCGGCTCGAAGGACCAATTAATGTGAGGTATCTATATTACTTTGTAAGGGTAAAACCCCAGCTCGGTTCAATATACCAGATCCAGTGAACAGAGAAGACAGGACTCGAGATTTAAGTTTACTTGCTGCAAGGAGAATCGGCGAGTGACATGCAATGTCGACTCCTAACCAAATTCTACTGCCTTGTTCCCGTACAGCCTTTTTATTCAGAAATACAATTTACATAACATGCATGAGGAAGTGGCTATGACCAACGCCTTAGTTGTCATATGGGAATCTTGTGACTCGCAGTCATATGGATGTGTGTGTGTGGAACAGACTATACCACATTTATGAGAACACATTATGAAAACATATTTATGAAAATACATTATTTATCCTTCAATAAACTCTAACAATAGGTAGTCCAAATGTTTGGAAATGCATGTGTGTATAATAGGAAGATGAATCCACGTGGATATCCATCCAGGACCTATGATCCATGACCACAGCCACGACTCAAGATCCAGGGCTCGCGATGCAGGACATTTTGGAGCATTTGTGGCTTATATTGTAACTCAAAATGTCCTGATTCTGCTCAAATATAGTTCAAAATAAGTTTTCCCAGCTAATTACAAGATCTGATTTATCTAAATATCCCTTCTTATTTCAAGAAATCTTACCAAGCAAATGTTCTCTTGTTCTATTGGCAGATCTTTGAACTTATTTCAAGTGAAAACAGCTTGTTTTCATTTTTGTTAACTTGTTTTTGGAGCAGCATTTTTTCCAGTGTGTAACAGTTGACAGAAAATGTCATCACTAACGTTTTAGTACATTGACGGTAGAATAATGTACTACTAATGGACTCACCGGATCCTGTAGTAGTACAGACCAACCAACACGGCTATGATGAGGAACACACAAATAATCACTGCAATACTTCCTGAAATGAGACAAAAAAAAAGACATAGAAGATAAGTCTGAAGATATTCCTTCTGATTCAAAATCATGTTTTTATTTCACCATCTCTAATCCTGCGTCTCTTTTGCCTGTTACACTCCTCTGAAAAATGGAAGAAAAACCTATAGCTATTTAAAGACATAACTACAACAAGGAGAGCAATGTAGCTTCCATCTTTAGCCGTTCTTTAGTGTTAGTTTGGACGCTTGTAATTGAACCACATTGTAAGGACCATGCCATCATCTAACTGCAATGTGAAAGAGCACATCAAATTCCATGGCAATACATCTGCATCTTTATAAAAGTTGTTAAATCAATTTAATCCCAAACATGAATGTCAATTATAGTTGGGATTCAATTAGATGTATGGGTTAGGGTTAGGGGTTAGGGTTAGATAATTCGATTATAGGAATTGATCGGGTGTGAACCATTGTTCTTTTGCAATTTCTAATACTTTGGATATTTGACAGTCCTTAAAGCCCCTGTCACACTGTCACGAAATGTACACCCGATGGACACACGAATATTGAATTGTGAATTTCGCACGAAGATGGCCCCGAACCACACACGAAGGCAACATTTACATTACATTTAAGACATACAACTGCAACGAAAGTAACACAAACAATTATGTTAAAGTACTATAATACTGTACTGATATTTTCAGACTTTGTTCTTTACTTTCTCCGTCTTTATATGTAGAAGATATTACGTTTTCTCCGTCATGTTGTTGTTTCCATAGCAACAACAACTTCCTGTCAACTCGCCTTCAAAATAATATATTATATCCTTTTCAGCTTCACAGAACACAAATTGGGTTATTTACATAATATGTTTACATGATTTTGTTGTGCAATAAAACAACCAGATGGACACACGATAAAGGAAATGTTCAAATTCGGCTCTGATCGTAGCAACATCGGGCCATTCGTGAGGGCATCTTAAGCCTTCGTATGACCGCCGGTGGAGTTTCTCAGGCTCCGGCAGCAACTTCGTGAGCGGTGGCAAAATCTTTGGCATGCCAAAAAATAGCCGAAGGACCTTGCGAAGGTTCATTTTCGTGTTGAATTCGTGTGTCAATTTTGCCCTTCGTAAGGCCATCGTTAGGGCATCTTGTTATCATCGGTGCCATCGGGCATTCGCCCCGATCAGAGTGAGGGCGAATGCACCGATGATAACACGAAGATGACACGACTTGACAAGATGCCCTCACGAGTG
>JAPTMU010000672.1:0-29990 GCA_028583405.1 Pogonophryne albipinna
ATCTGGAGCTTCTGGGTTATATATATATTCACGTTGTGATGTGTTTGCAGCTGTTCACAGAGAGACGTGTCCTCCTCGTCTTAAGGACTGTGTTCACCGTAGTGATGGTGGCTCTGCTGCTGCTGGTGGTGGGACTGCTGCATTGTGGGAAACTCAGGGTCACACAGAAATAACTCATGTAAAAAGATTAGAGTTTGGTCATCAAGACAATGAACACCACGAGCCGAGGACATGATCGCTTCTTCAGCGTTGTATCTCTTCTTTTGCTCAGGTTGAGTGTGAGGTAACTTCTCTGTGTCTCATGATGGTACGAGAAGCAGCTGTTAGACTTTCTCACACTCAAGACAAAGTCAAAAACCACAGAGGTACTGACTGATGCATGCATTTATTTTGAAAGGCGAGCTGAGGGTTTGTTGTTCTGAGTTTCATTTTAGCCTCCAGATACTTTCAGCTTCTCAGACATGTCTGTATAAATAAATGAATGCATATGTAAAGAGGCCTTCAGGGGGATTTATAGAAACAAGTAACTTATAGCATATAATATAATTGTGAGGTTTGAACGTGGTAATACCTGCTAGATTGTTAGCATGCTATCTTTGGCTTATAGCTCAAAGGACGGCTGTGAGCCTCAGAGAAACAAGACTGTAGACTGAAAGAGAAAAACTGTTTATTTGAACAGAAATCATGTCAACGTGTTTTCAGTCAACAAAACTAACTAAACTGGTTTTGCAAAACTTCATATAATTAAATCACCTTAAAATGAAATATCAATCACAGGACATATTAAAAAAACATATTTAAAGTTAATATGGCCGTATGCAAATATCAAAATTGTATATCAGCATCATGTAAATACAATAATAAAACATATTATCTTAACTACATAAACTTGAATAGTGAATTATATTTTGACAATTTACACTGTCAACAAAACAAAAGAAAGAATTACAAAGATCTGCCAGGATCTATTTTAAATCAGGTAAACAAACATTTCTTATGGTTTTTGAGGCTTGCATTAGCTCACATTTTGTATTAATAAGAGTGGAGTTTTTTACTTTTCAATGATATTTTGCATTATAAAGAGAAGATTTAGTAAAATCTAAAAGCAGTGGCAGCAAAATAAAGGCAGTTCACCTCAAAACATGTTTAAACTGTTAAATAAACCTGAATAGTAAAAGTAAAGTGTGTGATTCTATAAACTGAATGGTTGATCTCTGAGTCTTTCTGTTCCTGTGAATAAAGTTCAGATATTTTATAATGTTGAAACTTTCATGGCTGTTTCCTGTTGCTGATAAATCTGCTCCGTCACTTCACACGTCACAACACGAGGACAAGTTCAAATGGACTCCAGCTATTTGTTGCTAGGCAGACAGTGAGCAGAAGTATATTTGTAACTGTTGATAAATGCAGGGTAAGATAAGCACAATGAGAGCAGAACAAAGTATAGTTAAAGTCTTTAAGGTATTGTCACACAGCGTGCATACTGAGTCTCTTGCTTGTGGTCATAGAGGACGACCTGCAGTCTGTCTCCAGAGCTCCAGGACTTCAGATCCATCCACACCAGGTCAGTGTTAGAATAATTGGTACCATGACCTTTAACCCACATCTTTAAAATACAAAACCACAGACTTACAAGCAGAATCATTAAATATATTATTTAATAAAATAATTGCAGGGAAAATGCAACAAAATAAAGTGAGAAAACAAGAAAGACTCACATTGACAAATCCTCCATCCCTGAGTTTGAAAGATCGATCAAATCTGTGCATGAAGGGTTTGTTGTTGTTAACCTGCAGATGTAACTCCCAGTCTCCCAGCTGTTTGCCCTGCAGGAAGTGAAATAAGGGGAGAGAGGGTGAGGGACAGAGAAAAGGGGTTCTTGAAATGAAACAGCTCATTTGGAATATGCTCCAGTGATATTGTTCACTCTCATAAAGCACTCACACAGCGTTAATCCTCACATCATTACCTCAGTGGAAGAGTTTCTGAGACGGATGAATTCGCCATATTGGCTGACCTCAATATTAAATCCTGAGTCTGAGGTCTGCGTGTACGGGGGGGTGCGGAGTGGTCCCACTGATCGAGAATAATCAGACCCATCACAGTTTCCTGCCTGAAACTAAGGGAGAAAACACACAGAACATATTCATCCATCATCTTTGACTCAGCTGTTTGATCCCTGTGACACGCTGAGATCCATCTCATTTGGTGTCTCAGTTTGTTTTCTAGTTTGAGTTGTCTTTGTGTCAAATATCAACTACTTGTAAAGAAGATTCAACTAAAATCAGATCAAAACAAAATGAATGAAAAGGCACCACCTTTTGGTCCTTCACGTCTCTCTCATTCGGTGTCTCAGATTGTCTCAGATTGTCTCATGGGTAGTGATATCACTTCTAAACAAATCAATGTGTTTTGGAGAAGATGAAGTCAAGATTAAAAGATGAACCTCCTTGTTTGTCATCACGTCATTCACAAATCTCTCAGCTTCCTCTTCCTTCTGCTTCTTATCATGGGGTTGGATGTTCCACTGGGGGGGAGGAGAGATACAATCTGATCACACACTTTGAAACTGTGTGTGTGTGTGTGTGTGTGTGTGTGTGTGTGTGTGTGTGTGTGTGTGTGTGTGTGTGTGTGTGTGTGTGTGTGTGTGTACCTTTTCCTTTAGGTCCTTCACTTCTTTCTCAGCTTCCTCTCTTCCTCTCTTCTCCTCCCGGAGCTTCTTCTCAAACTGAGAGAAAGAGAGATGGAGACATTTTGACGCTGTGATCCATCTCATTTGGTGTCTCAGTGTATTTTCATGTCTAGTTTGAGTTGTCTTTGTCTCAAATATCAACTACTAGAGAAGAAGATTCAACTAAAATCAAATTAATGAAAATGAACAGGCACCACCTTTTGTTCCTTCATCTTCTCCAAAACAAATCAATGTGTTTTGGAGAAGATGAAGTCAAGATAAAAAGATGAACCTCCTTGTTTTTCATCACTTCATTCACAAATCTCTCAGCTTCCTCTTCCTTCTGCTTCTTATCATGGGGTTGGATGTTCCACTGTGTGTGTGTGTGTGTGTGTGTGTGTGTGTGTGTGTGTGTGTGTGTGTGTGTGTGTGTGTGTGTGTGTGTGTGTGTGTGTGTGTGTGTGTGTGTGTGTGTGTGTGTGTGTGTGTGTGTGTGTGTGTGTGTGCGTGCGTGCGTGCGTGCGTGTGTACCTCTGTCTTCACTCTGCTGTTCTCTGCTCTCTGGATCTCCAGTAGATTCTGTGTCTCCTTCAGCTTCTCCTCAATCTTCCATACGTCAGCAAATTGTTGGTGAGTTTCCTGACGAACACACTGTTGTTGATTTCAACAGATTTATTTGATTAAAATCAAACACAAAAATCCATTTAAATGTATTTGCAATTTTGCCTTGTTGGACGTTTTAGAAGTAAAAATAAGTGCTTTGACCATAAATGTCCCCGTAGGACATCAAAGATGAAATATTTCATATTCAGTTTAATCACAGAGCTCTGTGCTCATGTCTTTATTCCATCACCTCAATCAACTGCTCATTAAGTTATACTGTTATATACTTTATACTTTGAAGTCAGAAGAAAATAATGATCAAAGTCGATTAAATCTTTCACTCTTTGAGAGATGACGCTACGAGTTGTTACACGTTTTAATACGTTTATGATATAAAGCAGTTATTGTGAGATTTAAACTTCAACAAACAGATAGGGGAAAGATGAACCTTTATTCTCTTCTCCATCTCCTTCTTCAGCTCCTCCTTCAGCTCCTCTTCCCTCCTCTTCTTCTCCTCTCTGAGTCTCTGCAGATCAGTGTGTAGTCTCTCCACCTCCTCCTCCCTCCTCCTCGTCTCCTCTCCTCGTCTCTGCAGATCAGTGTGTAGTCTCTCCACCTGAGAGGAGACACAGACAGAAGGAGAGAGACCTCCAGATAAACTCTTCATAGCTGGACTTTCAGACGGAGACAAGTCACAGAGCTGTCTGTGTGTTTCAGAGGAGAAGAGTGAGGAACAACCAGCATGTGTGTGTGAGTTTTGTTTTAATCGTTTATTTGGACAATGCTCAGTAATGAACACTTAACACATTCAAATGTATCAAACGTAACAGTGCCAGATTTAGCTTTGAGCTCATTTCCATCCGCAGTCGCTCACATAAAACATTTAAGAAAATTACATTTTACAAACAAAATACATGATGTGCAAAAAGTGCAAAAGAGCAAGAGCAGCAAACACGAGTATTTACCACATGGCAGTACAATGTAGCAGCTACGACATACAAAGTGCAAGAGAGGATGCCCCTGTGTCAAAGTGCATTTAGCGGTGAGCGTCTGTTTGTTTCTTTTAATATTTTTTTTCATTGAGTCAGGCACAATGAGTTTACATTCATACAGTCAATATTTTTATTTTTTTCCCCTTTCCCCCCCTCCCGGTCCTAGCTAGTAAATGAAATAACTAACTAAATAAATAGATACATGTATAGGTAAAAGTAAAGTAATGTAGAAGTTGACCTTTAAAGCTATTGAGATTGTGTGTGTGTGTGTGTGTGTGTGTGTGTGTGTGTGTGTGTGTGTGTGTGTGTGTGTGTGTGTGTGTGTGTGTGTGTGTGTGTGTACCTTGCTCTCCATCTCTTTCTTTAGTTCCTTCAGTTTGTTCTCAGCTTCCTCTCTTCCTCTCTTCTCCTCCTGGAGCTTCTTCTCAAACTGAGATTTAAAGAGAGATAAAGACATTTAAACTTTATTTAGTGAACAAAACATGTGTGTCTGTGTGTGTGTGTGTGTGTGTGTGTGTGTGTGTGTGTGTGTGTGTGTGTGTGTGTGTGTGTGTGTGTGTTCTTCTCCTCCAGGAGCTTCTTGTTATGCTGTGAGGAGAGAAGCAGAGGAACAGTAATGTAGGATGAGAGCTTCAGCCATAGTCTGTCAGAGCGACACAGACTGTGGCAATGTGCAAACAAAGAGAGAGAAGAAGACTGCAAACATGGAGGTAACCTGTCCTTGATTTATGCTAATATAACTCTTAAAACTGGCTTTGCAAATGCACACATGAAGAGCCACGAGTACTACATTACAGCTTGAGATAATTACATAAAGTATAAAATACAGAGCAAGGTGGATCTTTATTTCAGATGTTACTGAGATGAAGTTAATGTAATAAAGGAAACATGGTGCTCGTTAATCCATGCAGTGTCTGGCTCTGTCACTGCTGATTGTATTTGGGTTTCTATGAGGGAGATGAACAATGTGACCCTTCTTTGAATGACTATTATTGAAGATACCACACAATGTCACATGCTTTCTTGGATCTCTGACAGATCCTGTATCTTCTCGTACAATTTCCAATACTTTCACTCAGATCAAACTTTAGTTTTTGAGGTTTATTTAAATCAATACTAAAAGTATTGTCTTCTTTCTTTACTTACCGTCTCTTCCATCAGCTGTCTTCCTTCTTCAGTTTCAGAGCGGTTCTTCTTTTGTCCTTTATCAATTTCATAACAATTTCAAGATATTAAATACAACAAGTTGCACTTAAGGAAGTATTTGAAGCACACAATAAATCTCAATGGAAAGTTAGCTATAAAATTGGGTGTTGATTCAAAATAAACCACCTTGTTTTTTTGATCAACACCAGATCCTGTAAAACACTGACCGTTGGGATTGTTTGAAAGAGGACGAATAAAGCTTTACAAATTATTGACTAACCCAATCTGAATGTTCAATATTAATTAATGTGCATGCAGTATTATCATAATCATCATGCATTATATATATAAACAAATCCAATATGTCTTTTGCTCACCTGTCTTGGTTTGTCTCCATTTCCAGACAAAAAGGACAGCAGCGATCACAAACATGAATCCAAACAAACCGCTAACAGCAACAGAAGCAGAACAGCTGGAAGGGACTATGAAGAAATCATCTGAAATAATGAAAGAGAAAATAGCATTTAAACAAAACTACACTTCATGTTAGACAGAATCATTGCAGGTGAAACTGTATTTTGATGTCTACCTGGAACATGGAAGTGCGTCTGTGTGGTGCGGGTGGTGTTGTGGTGCTGGACTCTGCAGGTGAAGCTGCTGCTGGGTCTCTTCTCCACAGTCACTCTGCTGCTGACAGTATAGAGGTCATCAGGACCTCTGACTGTCTCTGGAGGTCCAGCAGAGAGGAGCTTTCCCTCAGCGTCCAGCCACAACACCTCAGGCTCCGGATACCAGCCTGCAGACTCACACTGCAGCACCACTCCTCCGCTCTGACCGTCCAGCCCTGATAAACTGATGACAGGCGGAGAGGAAGGATTGGATGCTGAAAACAAAAGGAAGAAGAGGAAGTATTTGATATCTGATAGCAGGTGAGGAGATGCCACAGAAACACTCCTCCACTCTGACCGTCCAGCCCTGATAACGTTACGACTGGTGGGAGAGCAGCAGCTGATACTAGTAAAGAAGAACAGAGAGTAACAATACTTGAGAATTATTACAGACATCCTAACCAAGGAGTGCTGGAACAATCTCCTCATTGACTTCAGGACAGCAGAGAGTCTCTGTCCTGTCAGACACTGAAAACCCACCTGAAGGTGTAGTTCTCTAAATGGTTTAGCTTATTTAAGGCTAATGCACTTGCAGGTAGAATTTAGGAAAACAGTTAAGTCTTTATGCAGATGACACCCAATTACATCTATCAATCAAGTTAGATGAAACCATTGAATTAACTTAATCTAAGCATGCCTTTAAGGACACTTGGAATACCAGCTACTATTTGGTGTTAGATACAAAACTGAAGTTATTAAACTCTGCCCCAAACACCTAATCTAATCATATACTTTTCTGAATCTGTTGTTTTATATAATATATTGTTTCCTGCTATCAAACCCCAGAGAAACAACCAATGCAACTGCAGGATAAAAGGATTTGCTTTGGACTACACCTACAGTTACAATCTGTGGAATAGCAGCATCTGATGCTGTGCTTAAGGAAGCAATGGAAGTTAAAGCTCATATTTGCATCCCAAAAATGATCAGAATGAAGTACATACACTAAAAGGTTTCTCATAAGACACATCTTGAGTTCTTAATCTTTAAATAGCATTTGCTTTCAGTGTTTAAACTATGTTCAACCGATTATTAAAAGTAACCCTAACTCTAAGAAATAGTATTCATCCTGAAATTGTTTTTTCCCCAGTTTTATTTTAGTTGCTATGACAATAAACATGTTTTGTAAAAAGCGGTGATTTATACTATTTCCATACAACCAACTACAATCTGATACTCTCATCTTTGAGCTCTAGACTAGAGTATTACATTATCAGTGTTTTGGAACACAGAGATATAAATACAGTCCTTTCCTAGAGATAAAAGTCGGCACATAACAAAACATGCACCCTGAACACATACATTGTGAACTTACCAAAAACCAGTTTAACAAAAGCTTGCCGGTCCAGTTTTGGAATGAAACATCTGTATTTCCCCTGATCGGAGAGTTGTACGTTGGAGAGTTTCAGGGAAATGTTTCCGTTCTTCAGCTCATCGGTGAACATTGATGTTCTTCCCTTGAATAACTCGTGTTTTTTATCCACCATTTCGTGACCAAGCCGCATCACATGGACGAATCTGGGGTCCATGTCGGGCCTCGTCCACTCCAACGTCAAATCGGCAACATTTAGCACTGGCTCCAGATAACACGGCAAAATGATGTCACCGCCAAGGTTTGCTACGATTGGCTGATATGAGCCAATCAGCTGAGACTGACCTGGGAAGATAAAAGTATATTATATCTCTTGCAATTTTTTTTTTGTTGAAATAAACAAAATACCAAATAATTGTACTGGAATTAAGACATTTGGATCTTCTATATTAACATGCGTGATGGTAGAAAGTATAGATGGACATAAATGATTGTAGTTTGCGTGGTCTCCCCACACTATTGACTTATTATAGACATATGTTTGGCATTTTTGGGAAAATAAATCCATATATTGGAATTCAAGATGCCCGACAGACGTTTGAACCTCTAGGCTCTGTATTCAGGATTTAGAAAGTCTTGGCGGTAGACAGTGTTAGGGTTAGTGAAACAGGCAGGACCCAAATGCATCACTCGGGCCACCAGGGTGGGTGGAGGGGGTCAGGAGGACGGGATTGAGCTGACAGCCCAGGGGCACGGCAGAGGACAAGGAAGGGGTCTCGGGCGGACGGCCCGGGGGCAAGGCAGAGTTCACTGTGGGAATCTTGGGCGGACGGCCCGGGGGCAAGGTAGAGTTCGAGGAGGGGCAAGGGCCACAGCGGGCGAACTCAGGGGGCCGAGCATGAGGGCGAAGGCAGCGGCAGGAAGAGTCAGGGGGCCGGGCTCGTGGGCGAAGACCGCCGCAGGAAGAGTCAGGGGGCCGGGCCAGAGGGCGAGGACCGCGGCCGGGAAAGTCAGGGGGCCGGGCTCGAGGGCGAAGACCGCGGCACTCCGGGGGCCGGGCTCGAGGGCGAAGACCGCAGCACTCAGGGGGCCGGGCTCGAGGGCGAAGACCACGGTTCTCAAGAGGCCGGGCTCGAGGGCGAAGACCGCGGCTCTCAGGGGGCCGGGCTCGAGGGCGAAGACCGGACAGCTCCGGAGGCCGGGCAGGACCCGGTGTCGACCGGACAGGAACCGGAGACGGTGGGAGAGGTGTCGGCAAGATCATCCACGGAAGAGGACAAGGAGCTGGCAGGTCCCCCGGCAAGACAGGTGATGGCGGGGCCTCCAACGGAACAGGACAAGGGGTTGGCAGGACCCCCGGCAGAAGAGTAGTCGGCGGGACCTCCAACGGCACAGGATATAAGGTTGGCAGGACCCCCGGCAGAAGAGTAGTCGGCGGGACCCCCAACGGGACAGGACATAGAGTTGGCAGGACCCCCAGCGGAACTTCCAACGGCACAGGACATAGGGTTGGCAGGACCCCCGTCAGAAGAGTAGTCGGCGGGACCCCCAACGGGACATGACATGGAGTTGGCAGGACCCCCAGCGGAACCTCCAACGGCACTTGAGTAGCGACAAGAGAAGGGACTCGAGTAGGGACTTGAGTAGGGACAAGAGAAGGGACTCGAGTAGTGACTGGAGAGGGGAGTGGAGAGGGAACTGGAGAGGGGACTCGAGAGGGGACTCGAGAGGTGATTTGAAAGGAAACTCGAGAGGGAACTCGAGAGGTGACTTGAAAGGAGACTCGAGAGGGAACTCGAGAGGGAACTTGAGAGGGGACTCGAGAGGGAACTCGAGAGGGAACTTGAGAGGGGACTCGAGAGGGAACTCGAGAGGTGACTTGAGAGGTGACTTGAGAGGTGACTCGAGAGGGAACTTGAGAGGAGACTCGAGAGGGAACTTGAGAGGAGACTCGAGAGGGGACCTGAGAAGGGACTCGAGAGGAGACTCGAGAAGGGACTCGAGAGGAGACTCGAGAGGGGACTCGAGAGGAGACTCGAGAGGGGACCTGAGAAGGGACTCGAGAGGAGACTCGAGAGGGGACTCGAGAGGGGACTCGAGAGGAGACTTGAGAGGGAACTGGAGAGGAGACTTGAGACGGCCGGTACGCCGACAGGACTCGGGGAGCTGGCGTCGGCTGGAAAGCCAACAGGAGACGAGGTGCTGGAGTAGGCCGGTATGCCGACAGGACACGAGGAGCTGGCGTCGGCCGGAGAGCCAACAGGAGACGAGGGGCTGGAGTCGGCCGGTACGCCGACAGGACATGGGGAGCTGGCGTTGGCCGGACAGCCAGTACTGGAGCCGAAACTGGAGTCGGGACCATGGCTACTGGGGCCGGTACTGAAGCCGGAACCATGGCTGCTGGGGCCGGAAATGGGGCTGGAACCATGGCTGCTGGGGCCAGGACTGGGGCTGGAACTATGGCTGTGTGGGCCTGGACTGGGGCTGGAACCATGGCTGTGTGGGCCGGTTCTGGAGCTGGAACCATGCATGTGTGGGCCGGTACTGTAGCAGGAACCATGGCTGCTGGGCACGGAACAGGAACACGGAACCATGGCTGTGTGGGATGGTACTGGAGCACGGAACCATGGTTGTGTGGGCCGGCACTGGAGCATGGAACCATGGCTATTGGGGCGCGGGCTGCTAGCCTGGACTTGCGACTCCTTCTCTTAGAAGCCTTTTGGAGGCTCCGTGTACCATTTCTTGGTTGGTTCGTTCTGTTAGGGTTAGTGAAACAGGCAGGACCCAAATGCAGATGGAACAGAGAAAAATACCTTTATTTCAAGGTTGTAGGTGACAAAAAACAGACCACTACCCTGAGAACACAGTCTCAGACAAACTATGAACCAATACTGAACACAGGAAGAGACAAGACTAAATACAGGGAGGGGTAATCACAAGACGAGAAACAGCCGGGCAGGGGAGGAGAAACACAAGGGCCACAGGTGAACACAATCAGACAACTAGACACACCAGGGAAACTAACGACAGGGAGGAAAAACACAGGGAGAGGGACCAGACAATATACAAGGAGGAAAACATGACAGGGAGAACAGCAAAACACCCATTACAAGACATACAAAACGTGACATAACACAATAATCGTGATGGACAGTAGACTAATCAATGAGGATTTCATAAACAGAGTGTGAATGGCTCGTTGTGGCTGGTCCCTATGGGCTCAGAACAGTCTCATAATACACACATGCACACAGAAGGATTCACACTTGTATTTTTCAATGCACACACAAATGTGTTCCGTTTCATATACATGTAAATAAAATCCAAATACAGAAAAAGGTTCTACATATGTATTTTTGATCCTCACATATTTGTTTTCCGTTTAAATCCCCTGAACCTGCAAACACAAACCGCTTTCTGTGCACGGATCGCTGTGCATTCGTGTGTGGGTTTTTTGAGACTCCCCTGACGCTCACCCGATTCATACCTGTAATTTTTTCTATCTATAGCCAATCAGATGTCTCCTTCATTCTAAGCCAATCACTTGAGCGCGCCCCCTAGAGGGTACGATGTATTACGTTCATGACGTAGCGCTTCATGTAAGCATTTTGCGCTGTCAGGTCAGCTCGCTAAACAGAGGGCGGAGCATCAGGTGATCATGCAGAGCTGCGTGTCTCCGTCAGACTCAGTAGCTGATCTGATCTCTCTCTCGCGTCCGGTTACACTTCACTCGCGTTTATGTCCATATCGATCAGATCCAGCTCTCCTGATCGGCCTTTATAGAGAGCACCGATCAAACTATTAAGAATGAATATCGGCCGATAATGACCGGCGGGGCTCCCCCCCCGTTGACAGTTCACTGTCTAGCACTGGCTACGTAGTGCACTGATCGATTAGGCTAAGCTAACCTGTAGTTGCTCCCTCCACACTCACAACAACTTCACACAGACATAAATAAAGCAGCTGTATTCGCCATACAGGAAACACACATTTAAAACGGTTTTGCCTGCCGTTTTTGTGTACACAAGCATTCATCAATGGTTCGGAAAGTGGCGCTGTACCTTAATAATATGAAAGCTTGTATTTGGGTGCATTTCCTGTTCGGAAAGTGGCAATGTACTGAGAGTGGAGGTGTCCTGAGATTAGCGCCTGCAGGCAGGCTCCATGGACCTGTCAGCTCCGGATAGCGCAAAATGCGTACATGAAGCGCTACGTCATGAACGCAATAAATCTACCCTCGTGGGGGCGCGCTCATGTGATATAAAATATATATAAAATATTTGCGAGTATATTAGTATATTTGCAGAGATGAGGACGGAGCCTGGATGCTAAATCAAATAAACATTTCAAACGTGAGTTGTCTAACTGAAATGTTGCCCAATAATGCCAAACATAAATTCCTCTTTCAAAATTATCTTTTGAGGCTTGAATTTTTGTGTGAATTACCTCTACAGCGGTGTGTTAGGAGAAGAAGGAAAACCAAAGCACTGAGAGCTCTGAGATGAGTTTTAGGGGGCTTTCCGTCAGTGTGGAGAAGCATCATGGAAACGCTGGAAATTAACAGAGAACAGATGACAGTGTGAAGTTCCAGGTGAAAACATATTTTAAATAGCTGTTTATGTAAAACTTGGGGAAAAAATGCTTGTATGAAATAAATCTGATGGTCATTTAAATGTGGCCATTAGTGCTGGAAGCTCCAATAAAGGACACATAAAACATTGCTTACCATCTTCTGTGCTTTACTTATAATCACACACATTCAATGTTTCCTCATATTATGTCCTCTGTATCAAACACACCCTACTTAAGAGAGAAGAGCTTCACTTTACTGTAATTTACACCTCTGTGGTAATAACTCAATATTAACAGAGTCAAGTCATAATGTGTCTGTTTAGTAGCTTAAGACTTTATAGCAAACCAAAGCTAATTGAAATATATATATTTCAATAACAAAAACGGGTTATTGTGGACAAAGTCTGATAATGTACCGGAGATATTGGACATACCCATACTGTTACTAAGATATTCAACAAATAGAGCACATACTTTAAAGCAAACCAAAGCTATATATATATATATATATATATATATATATTTCAATTAGCTTAGGTTTGCTTTAAAGTATGTGCTCCAGTACATTATCAGACATTTTATCCACAATAACCCGTTTTTGTTATGACCAACAGTTGATCTCTAAGGCGGTGTTTACATGAGAACGAAACAGGTAGTATCTGCTACTTTTCTCTTGCGTATAGCCCGTTCGTTCACACGAGGCCGTAGCACAGGGGTGGGGAACCTTTTTCCTCTCAAAGGCCATTTCAATTTTTTCAACATCCTCCGAGGGCCATACCAATTATTGACCTCTGATTAAAAATACTAAAATCACAGCATGCTGTGCAAAGAAAAAGCAACCTCTTAATCCAGATATCTTACCATGACCAAAACAGAAAGATATGGACACAAGATGTGTGCAAATGTATTTAGTTTCCTATCCATGTGAACATGATTTAAGTGGTGGGGGACCTAACCTCCTCTAGGGGGGTCCGGGGGCATGATCCCCCGGGAAGATTTGTTTTTAAATGTTGAAGTTGAAAGCATCAATCTGGTGCACTTTGAGAGCAAAATTAAGAGATCTATGGATACATCTCTCAACACCCAGATGAAACAGAACTGTAAGCAGATTTCTTTTTCTTTATGGATATTTTACAAATCACTCCCCTTTTAAACTGTATTCTTCTTTATTAATAACAACTTTTTTTTTACTGTCATATAGTATTTTATACCCGTTTACTTTATTCTCTTATTTTTTTATAACTATATTGATCATATAAAGATCTGCCTTTACCTCACTGGTTGTAGAAAAAGCTTCTTATATTCATTAGCATAGCTAGCTAACCAGATGCTAATAACAACAAAGCTATTGACTGTATGATCAGTATGACAGATGAACAGATCACCACTGGGCTTTCAACTAAAGACACAGACACGCAAAAACTGCGCTCTGGTGCTCTCTGTCAGCACTACACCCCTGTCAGACCAGACATATACCACGTGATGACACGTTAGGTTCGTGTTGTGTTCAAGGACCCTGACCTTGGCCATGAAAAACAGGCACTCGCTTGTTTAATTTTTATGCGGTCTAGATTCCTTAAATTTTTTCTTTTTTGCGTGTGTTTATAAATGACCTTGAGGGCCGTACCAAATGGTCTCGCGGGCCGTAGGTTCCCCACCCCTGCCGTAACGGAACCGTGGAAACGGACCCCGCAAACAATAACGGGTCCCAAGGTACAGATCTGCAAGCGGAACGCTCTGGGGGGCCAAACGGCTCAGTGGGGGCGGGACGATCATTTCCTGATAAGCCATAGCCCCAACTCTGCTGCTCACTGCTGTAGCATGGTCAGTAGCTACTGTCAGTAGCTACTGACCATGCTACAGATGTTAGTGCAAAATCTACAGCTCCTCTACCACAACCATCAGCAACAAGTGGACATGGAGAACTACATGTTGCTAAATCTACAGCGGGGTATAAACATAAGGGCTACCATGGCAACCATGCTCGGGGGTCTTCTTCGCTGCTTTTGGTGTATTTTGTAGCAGAAGTACAGCGCCACTTACAGGCCCGGCATATGTACTACAGCGTTTCCAGTGGTCTCGGGTGAACGAGCAGCGTTAAATGAGCCGAATGCGTGTGAACGGAATACTTTTTTGATAACGAATTCGGTCCGTTTGCGCTCCCGTGTAAATGGGGTATACATACGGCTAAAGGGCAAAACTAGGGCCACCAGGGTGGGTGGAGGACGGGTCTTCGGCTGACAGCCCAGGGGCACGGCAGAGGACCAGGAAGGGGTCTCGGGCGGACGGCCCCGGGGCAAGGCAGAAGCCGAGAAGGGGGACTCGGGCGGACGGCCCGGGGGCAAGGCAGAGTCCAAAAAGGGGGACCCGGGCGGACGGCCCGGGGGCAAGGCATAGTCCAAGGTGGGGGACTCGGGTTGACGGCCCTGGGGCAAGGCAGAGTCCAAGGTGGGGCGAAGGCCAAACAGCTCCGGAGGCCGGGCAGGACCCGGTGTCGGCCGAACAGGAACCGGAGGGACAGGCTTCGGCAGGATCCCCCACGGAAGAGGACCAGGAGTTGGCAGGACCTCCGGCGAGACAGGTGATGGCGGGGCCTCCAACGGAACAGGACAAGGGGTTGGCAGGACCCCCGGCAGAAGAGTTGACGGCGGGACCCCCAACGGGACTGGACATAGGGTTGGCAGGACCCCCGGCAGGAGAGTAGTCGGCGGGACCTCCAACGGCACAGGACATAGGGTTGGCAGGACCCCCGGCAGAAGAGTAGTCGGCGGGACCCCCAACGGGACAGGACACAGGGTTGGCAGGACCCCCGGCAGGAGAGTAGTCGATGGGACCCCCAACGGGACAGGACATGGAGCTGGCAGGAACCCCAGCGGAACCTCCAACGGCACAGGACATAGGGTTGGCCGGACCCCCGGCAGAAGAGTCGTCGGCAGGACCTCCAACGGGACAGGACACAGGGTTGGCAGGACCCCCGGCAGGAGAGTAGTCGGCGGAACCTCCAACAGCGCAGGACATAGTGTTGGCAGGACCCCCGGCAGAAGAGTAGTCGGCGGGACCCCCAACGGGACAGGACATAGAGTTGGCAGCACCTCCAGCGTAACCTACACCGGCACGGACATACGATTGGTAGGACCCCCGGCAGAGGAGTAATCGACGGGGCCTCCAACGGGACAGGACATGGAGTTGGCAGGACCCCCAGCGGAACCTCCAACGGACCAGGACATTGGGTAGGGACTTGAGACGTGACTCGAGAGGGGACTCGAGAGGAGACTCGAGAGGGGAACCAAGGGGGAACTCGAGAGGGAACTCGAGAAGGGACTCGAGGAGGGTCTCGAGGAGGGACTAGAGAGGGGACTAGAGGAGGGACTAGAGGAGGGAACTCGAGAGGGAACTGGAGATGGGACTAGAGGTGGGACTAGAGATGGGACTAGGGAATTGACTAGAGGAGGGACTTGAGTAGGGACTAGAGACGGGACTAGAGACAGGACTAGAGATGGGACTAGAGATGGGACTAGAGACGGGACTTGGGAAGGGACTTGGGAAGGGACTCGGGAAGGGACCAGAGAGGGGACTAGAGAAGTGACTAGAGGAGGGACTAGAGAAGGGACTAGGGAAGGGACTGGAGAAGGGACAAGAGAAGTGACCTGAGGAGGGACTAGGGAAGGGACTAGAGGTGGAACTCGAGAAAAGACTAGAGAGGGGACCAGAGAGGGGACAAGAGATGGGACTATGGCCGCTGGGGCCAGAGCTGGGTCTGGAACCATGGCTGCTGGGGCCAGAACTGGGTCTGGAACCATGGCTGCTGAGGCCAGTACTGGAGTCGGAACTGGAGCCGGAATTGAAGCCAGAATCATGGCTGTAAGGTCCGGTTCTGAAGCCGGAATTGAAGCCAGATTCATGGCTGTAAGGTCCGGTTCTGAAGCCGGAAACATGGCTGTAAGGTCCGGTTCTGGAGCCGGAAACATGGCTGTAAGGTCCGGTTCTGGAGCCGGAAACATGGCTGAATGGGCCGGCTCTAGAGCCGGAGCCATGGCTGTAAGGTCCGGTTCTAGAGCCGGAAACATGGCTGTATGGGCCGGCTCTGGAGCCGAATCCATGGCTGCCGGGACCGGTTCTAGAGCAAGGACCATGGCTGCTGGGGCCAGAACTGGGTCTGTAACCATGGCTGCTGGGGGCTGAACTGGTTCTGGAACCATGGCCCTTTGGGCTCGTGCTGCTAACCTGGCCTTGCGACTCCTTCTAGGAGCCGTTTGGAGGCTCCGTGGACCTCCAAAAGCCAGACGAGTACCAGCGAATGGCTCCTGAACTGTAGCAAACATTGGGTGAGAAGCAGGGGCTGACGCCAGACGGACCACACCGATGCGTGTGGCATCAAAAAGGGAATCTGGAGACCTGGGTCTATCAGGATCGGGAAAACAAACCGTGAGGTAATCCAAAAGCCAGGCCGGTAAGAATTTAACCAAATCTTGATTCCTCAGCGTAAGGTGGACTGCACCTGCCAGAGCAGCATCTCGCTGCTGAACCCTGACCGCTCCACTCCATCGATGAGCGCAGTCAGACAAAGAAAAGGTATAATCCACTAGTTCCTGCTCAAACGGATCTGCTGGGCCTATATCGTTGGTTGGTTCGTAATGTTACGGTGTGTGAAGCAGGTAGGACCCAAATGCAGATTAACGTGAAAATTCCTTTATTTCAAGGCTATACTAACAAAGACAGAACAGAACACTCACCGAGGACAAGCCAAATCACAAGACGAACTAACACTGAACACAGGAAGAGAACAGACTAAATACAGGGAGGTGTAATCACAAGACGAGAAACAGCCGGGCAGGGGAGGAGAAACACAAGGGCCACAGGTGAACACAATCAGACAACTAGACACACCAGGGAAACTAACGACAGGGGGAAAAACACAGGAAGAAGGACCAGACAATATACAAGGAGGAAAATACCCATAACCAGACATACAAAACTACAAACGTGACAAAACATGAGAATCCTGACACAAACGTTTGAAATAACTTTCGTTATCTTCTAATCTAAAGTTGTGACTGAGACCACAACTCAAAATGCTGAGACACATTTTTCTCCAAAGTTTAAATCTATTTTAGATTCAATGTTAGACAAAGACCACTTACCTGTTGCGTGTCTGTCTGCGTGGACAAAATCAGTAAATCATTAACAGGCTCCAGCAGTGTATCAGGCAAATTAAATAACACCTAATTAATTTGCTCCACTGAGTTTCTTAGTAGTCAATATTTTGTTTAATTTTTTCAGAGTCTCTGTAACAGCAAGAGACATTTCTTCCAAGAGCTTTGTAATATATTCAAGTACAGTTCAAATGTATCCACCCTATTGTTATCTGAGTGTTTGAGCGTCTCGGTCCATCCTATCTGAACTTTGGACTCACTTATCAGGTTATAAATCATACACTGCAATGAAATAAGTTCCAGGCGAATATAAGTAAGTAAGTAAGTAAAACTTTATTTATATAGCACCCTTCTCAACACGGATGTACAAAGTGCTTTACAGTACAGTACACAGGACACAATTCAAAGTACAACTATAAAATGTAGAATAAAAGGCATAAAACAGCAGCAGGTAATACATAGGATAAAACATACGACAAAACACCAATAAAAAAGACAGCCACTAACTCACCTCCTCCGGCGACCCAAAGGCCTGTCCGAACAGGTGTGTCTTTAACTGCCCCTTAAAAATCTCTATTGAGGCCGAGGTTTTTATTATCTGGGGTTTGTTCCAAAGCCTTGGGGCTACCACCTCAAAGGCACGGTCACCCTTAGTCTTTAGCCTGGTTCGGGGCACCCTTAGGAGGCCTTGCTCAGAGGACCTCAGGGCCCGGGTTGTGATGTGAGGGTGGATAAGGTCATTGATGTAGGCTGGGGCTTGGCCATGGACAGCTCTATATGTGAAGACCAGTACTTTGAATTGGGTTCTGAGATGGACAGGGAGCCCGTGCAGGGCAGAAAGAATCGGAGTGATGTGGCATGTTTTTTTGGACCGAGTCAGTAATCTGGCTGCAGCATTTTGGACCTGTTGTAACCGGTTTATTGATGTTTTGTTGAGGCAGGAGAACAGAGCATTACAGTAATCAAGCCGGGATGAAATAAAGGCATGGATAGCCATCTCCAGTTCTGCATTGGATAGAAAGCCCCTGAGCTTGGCAATGTTCCTGAGATGGAAAAAACAGGTACGGGTCAGAAGTTTTATGTGTTTTTCTAGTAGCATTGACTGATCGAAGGTAACACCAAGGTTTTTTATGTTTGCCCTTATGTTACCACTGAATGAACCCAGGTGGCTTGCTACCTTAGAGGCGATGTTATCAGCCGCCAAGATCAAGACTTCCGTTTTTGATGCATTAAGCTGTAGGAAGTTGCTTGACATCCACTCCTCAATTGCAGACAGACATGTGATGAGGGTGTTTACTTTTTCCATTTTGACAGGTTTGAAGGAGAAGTATATCTGGATAACATCTGCGTAACAGTGATACGAGACACCTTCAAATTGGCTAATTAAGTGGCCCAATGGGAGCATGTACAGGGCAAAAAGAAGGGGGGCTAAAACAGCACCCTGGGGCAGGCCGCAGGATAGGGGAGTGCTATGTGATGAGAACGGGCCCACCGCCACAGAGAAACTTCTCCCACTGAGGTACGAGGCAAACCACTGGAGGGCAGACCCTGAGATGCCTACCCACTCCCTGAGTCTATCTAGCATGATGGCGTGGTCCACTGTGTCAAACGCTGCACTCAGGTCCAACAACACCAGAACCACGCAATCGACTGCATCCGATGCCATCATGAGGTCATTGGAGACCCTGAGGAGAGCTGATTCTGTGGAGTGGTGTTTTCTGAAACCTGATTGGAATTTGTCATGGACTTTATTGTCATTCAGAAATGTATTGAGTTGATTAGCAACAACTTTTTCTAAAACTTTTGACACAAATGGGAGCTTTGAGATGGGCCTGTAATTATTTGGGGGGGAGGGATCTAGATTGTTTTTTTTGAGAAGGGGCTGAACAACCGCCTGCTTAAAAAATGATGGGACGGAGCCAGAGACAATGGAGATGTTTATAATGTGGAGCAGGGGTGGAGCGACACATGAAAAAACTTATTTTAGCATGGACGTTGGTAAAGCATCCAGAGGGCTTGAGGAAGATTTCATAGTGCTCACTACAGAGGTCAGAATATCAGCTTATTTTTATTGTGGTAACAATTGAAAGGCAATTCTCTGTTAAGGAGGATGACCTTGATCTTTTAGGGCAGGGGGCGGGACTTCTCCTTTTTATAACATCTGTCAGACTTTATTGTATTGTGTGTGATTGAGAAATCACGCAAAAAATGGCAGGATGTTTGTATATCTGATTTCATCTCCATCAGATAATAAACTCTGACCTCAATGTTTTTCGATGTACAGCAGTATGCATGGCCTTGCTGCCTGTGGTGCAGAAAACCAACCAGGGTTTCGTAAAATAAAAAAATCTCAGATCGAGCGTTAAACCAGGATGTTGACAGGAGGATATTTAAGAGTCTCTGCAGGGGTCCTGACTGCAGCTTGCGCTCTCTCTCTCTCTCTCTCTCTCTCACTCTCCCTCTCTCACTCTCCCTCTCACTCTCACTCTCCCTCTCACTCTCACTCTCTCTCTCTCTCCCTCTCTCTCAAACAATGCAATACTATTTTTTGGGAAAAAGTACTTGACTAAACTTACTGGTGAAATCAAGTTTTAATTCAATCTACTTTGATTAGGTTTTATTGTTTTTGCACTTAGACATATCAGTGGGCTTGGAGATGGTATTACAGCGGACATGTTTACCTGATTAATTAGTGTGGATGCTCTTTACAGCATTCCACTATAGTTCTTCTTTTCTTTATTCTTCCGTCTTCTTATTATTTGTATTAGTACGAATGCTGTGCAGCTATTGTTCTTCAAATCTTTGTTCTTCAACTTCATCTTCTTCTTCCTATTTTAGTTCTTCCGTACATTTTTTGGCTCTCAATAACTTCAGCCTACTTTCAGCTACACCATTATAATATCAAAAATATTCAGCCTTTTCAGCACATGATGGGAAACTTTCAACTTTTTCCAAATATTTCATACCTTTTGAAATATTCAGCTTTTTAAATTCTTTTTTTAACATGTAACTCAATGGGAGGAACTTTAAAATCCTCTTTTACCTACTCCTTGCGCCAAATGCTACAATGCTACGTGCTCTACTTTCAGCTAGAGACTTCATTCCAACTTTAAAACGGTCACAAGACATTCAGCTATTGAACTTGTATTCAGATTTTTTATATCTTTTACATTATTGAGATATGTAACCTAGTTTGGAGTTTGGTAAAGAGGCCTTCTTCAGAGTTTAACATTAGTGTGTATTGCGCAGCTCGTTAAGGCTAGAGTGCGTGATGTCTAGAGTGGAGGAGAGCTTGAAATTCGCCTTAAATGTTTTTCTTCAACCTGCCATAATTCCCAAACCCTACACTCCTGGGACATAATTTGTCATGAAAAACGTAGGAAAACCTCTCGTACGTTGAAAAATAAAAATAAATTAAGCAAAACAATTCAACAAAATGCCTCTTGAGGGCATGAAGTGACAAAAACGTTCAACATGTCTCCATTAAGGCCCATTATAAATTCAGCCTGATCTTTCCTCAGAGCAGCAGCTACAAACCTTTAGTAAATCTGCCACATTATTGACCCGAAAGTACACAAAGAGCAGACTGAGATGCTCCTCAGGGCCCTGACATGCTCCACGCGTTGACATTTCACCGATAGCTGCTACGGTTTTTAACAAAAGTTCGAAATGTAAGGTGTTTATTTCTCATTCAGAACAATCGAAAGGCTCTCCTTTCACTGATCACTTCACATCTCCATGGTAACCTTTGATCTCTGGGCTCACAAAAAGGTGTTTGATAACGCCGTCTCCAATAACGTTGTCACCTCAAACACAAACAAACAGACTGGAGTTTAACAGACTGTCTCGGCCTATTATTTTCTGTCTGATGGAGACTTCATACTGACTTCAACATGTTCCACATATTTTATACACCCCCCGCACCAAACTGCGGGGACAGAGCCTTCAGTGTGGCAGCCCCCACCCTCTGGAACGCTCTCCCTGCGGAGATCCACAACATCCTCACGCTTGACGCTTTCAAAGAGCCCTCAAGACCCATTCACTAAGGCCTTTGGCCCCTAATCTATGTTGTTGTGTTGTCTGTCTGACTGGTTGTCTGACTGCCTTTTGTTTTGTTATGTTTGTTTTTCCCCTGTTCTTCTTTGTAAAGCGACCTTGGGTCTCATGAAAGGCGCTATATAAATCCAAATGGTGACGTATGGTTTTAGTTCAAAAGTTTGCAGTTAAAATATTCTGCTGCTTTTCAAAGCGTTTTTTTCACATTCATTAATTACTACTTACATTTAATATCTAACTACTTTCAGCTACAGAAACCATTTAACTACTAACTTATTCAGCTATTTCAGGACATTGAAATATATACATGTTGTTGTTTATACCTTTTCTTTTAAATATTAAGCTTCTTCACTATTTTTCCTACTCTTCCAGTTTAACATTTCACTTTCAAGTTTTCAACGATCTCAAACACCGTTCATCACAAAAACGCTCGATTTCAACTTGCGAATTTCCGAATTTCCAAGTACCCGAGGAGAAGGAAGCAGAACACACGTAAGTACAAACTGAGCCCAGAGGGTTGAGCTCCTAAAAAACTTTTAGGTTTTTGTTTCACTGAAGATTTTGAAATGGTGTTTTTTTTTTTTTTTTTTAAATAAGTGTTATGATAACTAATTATCTGCAGTGTGTTAGTCAATTGACTATTCAGGAGACAGAGGAGCTGATCATTTGACCTTGCTTTGAATATTACATATTAACCAATAAACCTACTTTATATTTTATGGAAACACCTGCATGTGTGACCGGAGGTCTTCTCCCTCTGTGCCGCTGCTTGGCACCGGGCCAGCGCACTAATTGTGCGCACCGTCTATAGAGTGGCAAAGTCACGCCCATCTACTTCCGGTCCATGGGACCCCGGAAGCGGAAAATTATACATTGAAGTCAATGGAGAGAGAAAAGTTATCTTTTGATCCCGTTTGAATTGTGCCACGAATGACACATATGATGTTTGTCAATCTAAACAATCATTTCCATGTAAAAAAAGTCACAGTTTGTCATAAAAAACTGTTGAAATATAAGACTATGAAAAATACGCAACTAGAAAGACTACAAATCCCAAATCCCATTCTGGGTCGCGTAAGTGATGTCATAGGCGATAATGCTCCAAGACTGGTTGCGACTCGCAATTAAAGCAAAGAAGAAGAAGAAGATCTCATAACTGATTTATTCCCTCCAATAAATATAAGAGATTGCTCCAATAAATTCACTTTTATAAGATGCCTGTGTGCTTTGTACCAGGTTGGAATCACAAAAGTGATCATACCACTTGCTCGTTCTATCGCTTCCCGTCTGATGAAAGGACCAGGAGTCGTTGGACCAAACATATCAGGTAATATACATGTTTTGCATGGAACATAGTCAAGTTAGCTACCTAGCTAGTAGCGAGCACGTTAGTTAGCATTACATTACTTAGCCTTGTCATTTGTATTAGCCTTAACATGAAGTAAACCAAAATGTTAAACAGTAAGAGTAGTCATGATGGTAAGTATTTTGCGAAACATTTGAAGAGTAGCCTATCGCCCCCTCCACCAGGTGCGAAGGGGGCGGGAGGTAGGCTAACGGCACATTAGCATCGGCGATCTTTTCTACTTAATGCTATCTGCACAAATGGTTAACATTGAACATTAAAAGATCAGGCAGTTCAGGGAGAGTCGAAGGCAGGCAGGCAGGCAGCTTTGCATGACATTCTTCTGGACGTGTTTCATTGTGATGATAGTGAGGGTGGGTCAATCTGTTTGTTGGAAAGACAGTAGTTGAGTGATAATTATTCAAAGTGTTGTTACTTTAAAGTGTTGTTACTGCCCTTTTTCTCTTTTATTTTCTTTACCTCACCTGTAACTGCTGAGACCCTGAGGAACATTGTGAGGAAGCGCACACACTCCCTCACTAACATGTTGGTCTGAACTATTTGTTGGTTAAGAAAGGTAGTACATGTTTTTTTCTGAGTTGCCTTTATTTCAGTTAAAGTTATAAAAACAGTTTACATAGACAAACTAGTAAAATGCGTCTAAATTCGTTTGTCAGTCTGTAAAACACACAAGCACCAAGTAATCACCATTTCCTTTGTTCAGACCTGGAGGTCATCTTGTCCCAGTGCTCAAAGGGGGAGTACGCCTCCAAAGTACTCCTTATATGTGCCGTATGAGTAGGCGGAGTCTTGGACGCGATTGGTCAGGAAATGTGTGATTTTATGAGTGTCAATTAGGTTAAAAACTATCCGTTTTAAGCAGACCTTGTTGTTCTTGAAGGTATAATATTTATGGCGATGCAATAATGAATTTACTTAAGCCTTTAGGGTTTTATTAAAGGTAGACAACAGTGTTTAATTTTGTATTTAAGCCTTCACTCCGCTTTCAGAACCATGACCTGATTGGCCAGGTTGGAGTGGGAAGGCGGGCAGTCTCCTATAAATGTGGTTGGGAAGAGAGGGGAAGGGATTCGTTTTTGACTTTGTTCCTTGCTGGTGAATGCAGCACCAGGCATGCAGTTTGTGTTTCTGTGGAATAATGTGGAAGGCTAAGAATAAAACGCCTGTTTATTTTTTGCAAGAAAACCATCTCTCCACGTATCGTTCTTTCACCTGCACCTCACATCGTAACAAACATGCACACTGGACTGACCTGCTCTGGCAACCTGATTTCCACTGTACGTAATAGTATTTGGTTATGGTATATTATTTATATACATCAAAGGCACAATGCACCCCCCAGAGACACACATGTAGTGAGTGTGATATTTTGCATAGGTCATGTGAAATCATCTTTACACACTAGAAAACTGTAGGAGCGGCAACTTGTTTTGAAATTGAATTTTTAATATCCGATAATAAAGTTGATCTGTTTTCTTTATTCTTCTCTCTTCCCAGCTCCATCCATCACCATTCTCTGTTCCTGCAGGTCCTGCTTGCTAATCAATGCTCATATTTTTTTACACAATTACAAATAAAGTCAATGTATTGTATGACATTAAGTTGTGCTTCATTCTGAGTCAATAATACATTCATTCTGCCTTCAACTGCACAATGATTGTGGACTGCACCGACATCCATGTAGCTGCCCCCCTGTAAGATGAACCAAGCAAAGTTGACATACTCAACATACAGCTGTGCTCTTAAGTTTACATGAAGAATTTGTGAAATATTGGTAATAACAGGTTTAAATGATTATTAGTAATTAATTATATAATTTTCTCATTGTAGACGAGCAGATGAGAAAAGCAGAATATGCAGCTGCCATTTTCCACATGGAAAAGAGAAAGGGAGCTTAGCTGTTTTCAAACTGGTTCATGTATCACTTAGTTTACTGAACCGTGATGAATGAAAGAAATTAGTGAGGTAGTGGTTTACTGAAGTTACAAAGACATTCATATATGACTAACAGGTCAGTGTAAACACAAGCTTCTGTCAATTATGGATCATTCAAACTATATAAAAATATGTAATAAAGTTCTAAAACAAGTATTCGGTATATTCCTTGATAGCTTTTGGAGAAGGTTGTTTTTAAGTTTACTAAAATCTATCGTTTCAACTGTTTCACTTTATAAAAAAGGAACAGGTGAGTAGAGCATAATTGAGTTTCTTATTCTGTCAGTAAATTATCCAAATGAAATGTTTTTCATTATTTTAGTCAACCCTAAACAAATTGATTGTACCTTTTAATAATGACCTTACATGGTCGCCAAAGTTAAATTAACTTCAGAAAATCAAATCTGTTCTGAGAAAAAACTAAATGTTTAAAGATAGGAACTTGCCATCCCACTGAAAAACAGTCCGTAGAGATTTAAAGGCGTAGTTGTAGTTCAGTCCAACGTTTCATTTGGATTCATTTGACAACAGTCAACTATTTTCATAAAGAATATATATATTTTTCAAATTCAAAGTCAACTTTATTGTCAATCTTACTCAGTTTGTGTTTATAGACAGATCAAAAAGACGTTTCCAACAATCCCAAATACGAAAAATTAAATTATACAATTTACAGATATATATACAGATATATATATCCTATACACACCATCATGTATAATGATGGTGTATGATGTAGAAGGAAGTGTAGTAGATAACAAGTAAATATAGAGTTACATACAGATCCATGTTACAGCAAAAGATGGAATAACTAAGAAGCACGCAGTATAATAATAATTACATGCAACAATTAAATAACTGCTCAGCATCTCCACCACAATCCCAATCTGCTGTGTCCTGTTTTCCTCCCCTCTGTATAACACCCCATTACACATACGAAACACAACGCAGAGTCCGAGGCTGTTAAGAGTATGTTTATTTAAATGTCCTCCTCTACTGGCCAACACAGGGAGCATATGCTGGGTGTAGAATTTTTCCAGGAGGAGGAGATTTCCATGCCATGCAGGGTCTTTGGGGATGGGGATGATGATCGCCTCCTTCGTGGTCCACACAACAAAGTATCAGAGACTCCGGTCTGTGATGTGCAGCTGCCCTTGGACCTGGTGCCAGTATGGGTGATTCTCCTTGAGAATATATGACCCACCCTTCTCACGGAGACAGAAGGATGGTAACTGGACTGCCTCCGCGATGGTCATGTTCCTCTGGCTGTGTGGACACTTCACCTCCAGCAGGGCAGATGGCTGCACAAGTCCATCGGGTGATGCTCCCAAAACACCCGACTCACTCACAAGAGACCAGACTCGAACACTGTCACCCGATAGGCCTGCACAAAAGCCTTCACCCCTTCGGCCTCGTTTACAACCCCCCAGTTGACAGGCATGACTCCGTCCAAGTTGTACCCCCAAGCACCCTCTTCATGAGGGACGCGCATGGAGTGGATGCAAGTCCCGACTGCAGCACAGCACCAAAATTGCTGGCTTTCAACCTGCCCTGCCTGTGTAACTGCCACTGAGGATTTGTCCGCTGTCCTACGGTGGCTGTCTGGATGGCAGCTTGCTGGTCTCTGCTCAGTCGCATTAAGGCAAGAATTGCCTCAAGCCCCCGACCCCCATGCCCCTTCACCAGCTCCGGGACGGTGACAATGGCCTGATGTTGAGGCCGCGGCTCTGGCTCAGGTGACAAAAGCCATGCCATGCCACACTGTGCACCCCTCAGTGCAGACCTGAACCAGTCTACATCCTCAGTGGCGATGTCTCTGGCCAGTGGGTTGTATGTCTCCTCTCGCTGTTGGTAAAGTTGAGACACCGGCTGGACTACTTTTGAAGTGCCAGGCTTCCTCCACTGGCACTCAACATCTGTGGAGCTGATCTGCCACATGGCAAATATTGCCAATGCTGCAGCGTGGCTGCATTTGTAAACAGACAGCGCTCTGCATCGCGCCATCGTCTCCCATGCAGATCTGTAAAAATAAAGTAAGTACCATTTGTTAGCATGCTCGATTGAATGAGCAATAATACAAGGATGGTCCGGATCTGGGGGTGGGAGGGTTTATTTATCCATAGTTTTGTCCTCTTGTCTGATTGTTGTTATTGTTTGTTTTTTCTGTATTTTTTGTAATTTGTGTTGTATTGGTTGTGATTGTACATTGTATTTTTCTACATGTGTATGAATACAATTTTCAAAAACATTTGATCAACAAAAAAAAAAGGATTTGGTCAGGATCTAGACTCGGTGTGTAGTTTATTAATGAATCAATGCTCTCTACATTAGGAAAACACATACCAGTGTACCAGAGGGAGTCACACACAGCTGTGCCTAGATAACCAAACAAATTGACAAGATAACCAAAATCCTTGAATCTACACAGCAAATAAACTCAAATGACACAATGAGAAAAAGGAGATCACACATACAGTATAGTCGATATAAAACTGGCCGCTTCAATCTGAAGAGCAACTAAAACAAAACACGGGAGTGTATCTTGTTCTTGTGAACACCAATGTTATCCACAGCATACACAGAGACCACAAAGTAGAAAACTAGTTGCTAAAACAAAAACACGTTAGTGTACCTTGTTAGCTAGCTGACATTAACGTTAAACATTGCACTCATATTACTCACAGAAACCTTGTAAAGCCGGTCCCGCTGCTCTTATGCTCTTACAGAACCAACTAACTCCCCTTTCGTGTATGTACAGCTCTCAACATGCCCAGACTTGTAGTGATTTTCACCTCGTTTTGTACTTTTCGCCTCATTCTGAAAGAAACAGGTGAAATTTGTTAACGTGACGGCCGTCTTTGTGATGGTGACGCGTATTGTGCGAGACCAGAGACCTGTAGTTCACTGAGCGGTTTCACACAAAAAAAATTGTAACTTCACAGTTTTACGACACATTTTTATTTTTTTGACTTGCAAAATGTTCTTTTAAATTGACAAACATCATATGTGTCATTCGTGACACAATTCAAACGGCATCAAAAGATAACTTTTCTCTCTCCATTGACTTCAATGTATACATTTCCGCTTCCGGGGTCCCATGGAGGCTCCCGGGGTCCCATGGAGGCTCCCGGAAGGGGAGGGACTTCGCCTCTCTATTTAAGCTGAGGTGCCAAACTGGGTCCCTCCCATTTCCGCTTCTCCTGTGGTGCCTGCAGCTTGGCGTAGTAACACAAATTGTTTGGCGTGGCAGCATTCATGTCCTACTCTCTACCGGACAGGTAAAGCACTGTGCAGTCTGTCATTTATTCATGGGCACAAGATGCACACGACTGACACTTTCCCATCTTAGCGCAGCTGACGTCCGGGGCGTTAGAGGAGGCATTTGCTCCGCCAGAGGCTCCGTGATAGCGCCGTTGCACACTGTTGGTGAGTGCCGTTGTCTGCTCTCTTTAAATCTGCTGCGTAGTTCCCCTGCCTTATCAATTCTTTATGTCACAGCGGGATTTGGCCGTGGGATTTGCGGGTCTCATTCCCTCCCTTGTCGGCTCTGTGGCTGCGCCTGGCTGCACGGGGTGGTACGTATGAGCCCCTCCCCCATATTATAAATTAAACCGTCACTTTCATACAGATTTTATAGTAATTCCAAACCCCTTTCCAGGCGTGTTCTAACAACACACTCTCACTCCATAATCGTCCAGGAGCGACGTTTGGTCAGTGTCCGTGGCGTGCAGTTGTGACGCTCCTAGGCTCCTTCAGCTTCATAAAGGGACGCAAATAGCTTTCAACTGATTTCAATGTATTCCCATCTGCGGCGGGATTTGACGCTCATGGAATCACAGCATTCGTTTGTGTCGGCTGACCTTAAAGGCAATGTGAGCGTCCATTCTCATTGGAAAACGGAGAATTGTACACCCGGAAGTAAGTATTCCCCTTACTGTCGATTGATTTTACAGTGATATCTGCAACTCATCGACTAAAAAACACCAGATTATCCTTGTTAATTACACAACATTGATTGGTTTAAATTGTGTGCAATGCTTTTGTATTTTTCCCCTTCGATTTGGAGAAACAAATATTTTTTCGGAGTAAAGAATGGCAGAAGACACTACACTACCCAGAATCCCCAGCTATCGTTTGGACTACACCATGTGCTCTGTTTGACAAACCCACTGATAGTCCTCAAGCTCTGTGATTGGAGAGTGTGCTCCGAGGCAGTGGCGGCCGGCCCATAGGGGCGCTAGGGGCGCCGCCCCACCTCTTCCCACATACAAAAAATAAAATAAAAAATAAAAATATATATTTAAAAAAAATAAATAAAAAAAAAATATATATTTAATATTTTTATTTTTAATGAACAAGGTAAATATCATACAATTGGTATCAGTAAAATGTATAATCTACAATAAAATATCGTTTAAAATTGTGTTACGATGTTCAAAGTTACTGATAAGTCACATGTTTCCTGCCTGGCCTTGCCCGTGACATTAGTTTATCATTACCGGGCGGAGCCCCCGAGCCAAACAGCAGCAACCAGCACGTTGCAAAAGTCTCAATAGTAAACTCTGCCGCCGAAACATAATTTCAGCCAATCAGCACCGTCAAATATTTTGGTCACGAGGGCGCTCACGTTGGCGCCCACGTTGCTTACGTGCGTTGACGTGAGTTGTTTTTTAGACTCGTGAGTGACCAAGGTGACGCAGTATTTGGATGAGAATGGTGTGCAGGTGGAGTCGACGGACCTCGGTCCGCACCCAATTCCGTGCAAGAGCTACTCTCCAATCCTTTCGAAAGGAGAAGTTTGGGAGATAAACTGTTGCTTAAAGACCTTGGACCGGACCAACCCGATTTGTATATATCGCAGCAAGCTCGTGAAAAAGACAAAACGTATCAACGAGGCTTATCACGTAGCTGGTACACCAGAAAGGCATGGCTAGCTGGATGCAAACAGGTAAATGCTATCTTTTGTTTCCCATGCTTGCTCTTCAAACAGCCGGGGACAGATACGATCTGTTCAGAAACTAGACAAAAGTTAAACAAGTACAAACCACAGACTGTCTGTGTCATGGAGAATACAGTCGCTGGTTTATTTATGTCTGTATAGGCCGTTGTTGTGAGTGTTGACGGTCGGAGCATATATAACGTTAGCTTAGCCAAGCTCCATTTAGAAAACACGCATTTTAAAAGAGTTTTTCGCCTGCCGTCTGTCTGCAGACTTGTCAAAGCGTTAATTCATGGTTTTTACTAACCGGCATCATTTAGAAACGTGTATTACAATTAAATCACGGTAAAAGTTCATCTTGTTGTAGTTGTAGCCCCCTTGCCAGCGATTCTCTCTCTAGTTTAGCATACTCAGCCCGACTCAGCCTGGTTGTTCCTGGCCCTAGAACCACGATTTTATGGGGCCAGAAAAACTGTGAATTAGGACCCGCTAGCCGGTACTAGGCCAAGTGGAAATGCAACCAAAAACGGGCCCCGCACGGCTCGGCACGCTTAAAGCGAGCACCGCGCTGCACTGG